>JAUYWI010000898.1:0-19668 GCA_034780595.1 Parotoplana pacifica
CAACTATATTTGAAAATTATAAATAACAATGGAGTATACCAGTATGTGTTTATTATGATATAGGTTGATGCCATAAAAATATGTTTAATCATAGTTTAATATATCTATGGAAAATGAAATTATAGTTATGTCAAATCTATTAAAATTATAGTTATGTCCGCAACATAAATGTTCCAAATTAAATTTTAGTAATGTCATTAGTGGTAAGGGCTTCTAAGCAGCACAGTAATGTGCCATCCCAATATTAAATCCACCCTCTTGCTCTCTATAACATTTAACCAAAATCTATATTTAAATCAGTAGGTATTCCATATATTAAAAGTATATTTCATAATTACTGATATCCATGTATTATAAAGATAAAAAAACACATTGTCTGTATGCCAAAAAGAAACAGATAGCAGTTTATACAGGGTAATATATAGTTCATAGTAGAATTATATGAAGGGATTGTGTTTATAATGTTATCTTAGTAATATACATGTATAGATATGGAAAATGATGTTATAGTTATGTCCGCAACATAAATGTTCCAAATTAAATTTTACTAATGTCAATGGTGGTAAGGGCTTCTAAGCAGCACAGTAATGTGCCATCCCAATATTAAATCCATCCTCTTGCTTTCTGTAAAATGTAACCAAAATCTATAATTAAATTCAGTAGGTATTCCATATCTATTTATGTATATTATATAATTAGTGATATCCATGTATTATAAAGATTAAAAAACACATTGTCTATATGCCAAAAAGAAACAGATAGCAGTTAATACAGGGTAATATATAGTTCATAGTAGAAATATATGAAGGGATTGTGTTTATAATGTAGTAATGTAGTTTATAATGGAGTAATAGTATACATAGTAGCAATCTATGAAGGGATTGTGTTCTGTTTATTTGTCCTCAAATGTCCATAACAATCCACGTTCTCCATGCATACGGCTTGTGATCAGTGGGATTGGAGGTTTAATTTTCCTTATCATCATATTCAGTTTATAGTAAATTTCATCTGCATTATGTCCATGGTCTTTTGGCCAAACATAGCCACATCCCATCTTCTGCATAACACTAACTTGATAATCTCCAGTATTGGTTGAGGCTGTTATTTCACCAGGGTACTCTATGCCATCATATCTTAAAAAAATAATAATATAGTTTCTGTTTAATAACAAATACATAGAAGGTCTGATATATGAATAGTGTTTCTATAACTTACTGAACAATAACCCAATCACCAACTGAATAGTGTGGCACTTCTCCCTCCATATTGACAAGTTTCCTAAAGAAAATAACTATGAATAAATTAGAAAGCCTATGTATACATATATAGAGAATACGAAAAATATGTCTGTATTTTTAAATGAAGCAAGTGAAATATTCATATAAGTTAATAATAGAAATAGGGTCTGAATTAATTCAGACTGTATTCCTATATTATACTGTGTTCACCTTGTCTTAGGTAAGATGTTCTCTTTATCATTCTGTAGTTCCAGATTTTGTGAAGAAACTGTTCCAGCATCTAGAATAGGGTTCTGTTTTTTCTTTCCATCATTGCCAACTGAAAGATGAACTTGGAGTCCTCTCTTATTTGGGTCTGAAATCAACTGTGCTAAGGATTACAAACATATATATGTAGGTACAACAACATGCATTTTTCAACTACCTACAATGCAAAAATGTATATATCATTTTGATATCTAAATAAAAGGATACATTTTTCTTCAATCTTTCTTGTTTTCCATGTCAACAAATCTGATAGAGAAGATATATTCATACATTCTTCTGGTTTGCATGTAATACAGGGGAGACAAAAGCAAGAAAGCTTTCGGATTTCAACTGTTGCTTTATTTGGATGAGACTTGACACAGTACACTTTCATGGTTCCCTTGTATGACTTAAGTTCACATCGTTTTGCTGGTCGAGAAATGTTATTGACTACATGAAAACTTCTTGTGGACTTTACTTCTCCCAATCTCTTGAAGACTTCAATTGAATTTTTGGACATATGCTTATCTCCAAATTCCTTGACATCCAATGCATTTGCAATGATTTCTCCACTGCCAATTACGTGACTCCATAGGCCAGATTTCACTACTCCACTCTCCCCATCTGATTCCCCCTTCCCATGTTCAGATCCATAATAGCTTCTTTGAATCTCCAAATTCATCTTAAATGATGCATTAGAAAGTTCCTCCCATGCATAAATACTCTTGTATTGCTGGCCAGCCCCATCACACCACTCCAGAAGTTTGTCAACAATGATTCCTTTTCCTTGCAGATGGTTGACTGCTGTTTTTCGAAATCTCTCACAGCATTGTAGTCATGTGTAATATCATCAGATACCATTATTAATGATTCACGAATCAGCTTTCCATCAGTGTCAGTGTAGTAGCAAGGCATGGGATGGATTGTGATTTTGTTTTTTCCAAAATGTGCTGATTTAATTTCATCTTGGAAAAGTGTTGTATAATTTTGAGCAAAGTCCAAAATGGTAACAACAGTTCCAGGTTCCACAGTTGTTTTTGACATTTCATACTGCTGATTTTGCCAATCAGCATTGAAGAGATGTGATCTGAGAGAAATTGACTTACATGGATTATCAATAGCAGATGCAAGACAATCTATTGCACAAGATACAGTTCCATTTTTTTGTACAATAACCCGCTTTCGCCGTTCTGATTTTTCAAAATTGTGAGTCTCCTTATTTCTTATGTTTACCTCAATGTTCTTATACTCCCATGCCTGCCAAGATAAGTTGTATTCAGATTTTAGCAAATCTTTATAGTGGCTTTTCAGTTGATTCAAAGTATTTGAACAGTCATCACATGCTTGCTCAATGCATTTAAGTTTGTGATATTGTTGTCCTCCTTCCTTTTCACACATTACAGTGGACAAAATACTGTGTGCAGTGTCTAGTTTCATATGTGCCTTCCCTTCTGAACTTATGACATCAACTGATTCAAGCTGAATTGTATGATTGAGACCTCTGGTTATGAATTCTGCATTCAAGCAGTAGGTGCATTGGCAAGTCACGTGTCTCTTCAGAGAAAACTTCAAGACATTTGCTGGCTTGTGCTTCTTAAAAGTAGTCAGCCCACACTTGATATGCTTTTTTTCCTGTTTAAACAGTTTGTAGGCCCTTTGTAAAGACATTTTCATAATTCTCCTTCCTTTGTATTTTATCTCAGGCCTTTCGACAGAAATTTTTGGCTGTAAATAAAAATCCGATATTTGTTTCACAGTTGCGAGCTTTGTCAAACACATCTTTTTGCCATTTAATCGAATATACTTTTTCAATATTCTAGATCTTGAACATACTTGTAAAAGTTTACTTGAAGCTGATTGAGAAACTCCAGAATTATGTAAGGATTTCCCAAGATTCTCTGCAAATATATTTCGCATCCTTTTGGCAAATTTGTTCCTCTCCTTGCCAATAATTTTGGTAATTTGCTTAAATCCATTTAAAGTGGCAGTTGTTGCTTTTCGCTCTTTCTGAGAAAAAATGCCATGGGATTTTAGTATTTTTTGTATTGTAGGTGTTGCATTATCTACAAGATTCATTATTTCTACTGCTGAAGACACTGATGCTGGTGTAGATTGGGCCTCTGGTTGAACAGATAATTTGAATGCCCCTGAAATGTTTCTTTTTCTTATCTGGTCCTTTTTCCTTATTTCCACTTTTTGTTTGCATGTTTTACTTTCTCTGTATTTCATATAATAACCCCTTCTGTCACTTGGCTGATTCTGAATTTCTTCGGCATCCAAGTCAATTTTTTTGTTTTCATTTTCAGCTTTCATCTTTTTCCTTAGCCGGTATCGCCTTTGTGCCTCCACTTGCTTTTCTTTAATGCTCTTCTTTTTTGCTCGAGCATCCCGACTTTCATCCACCTTTAGTTTTTGTCTAGCTTTTTTTTTCCTTTTTGCATCCTTTTCATGAAGAAGCATCTTAGTTGGGTCATCTCGATTTCTTCTCCAAGTTGTTATTCTGTGCACCTTTGATGTACTTTGTGCTGTCTGAATTTCCTTACTTGTACTGGCTTTTGGTGTTAGTTTAACTCGAAGTTGATAATGCTTATTCATTGTGGTGATTACAGAAACTGAAAAATAAAGGTAACTTTCACATAATTGACATATAAGATAAATAAGTCAGCAAGGGTTCCAAATAGTTATGTCCGCAACAATTTCTTAGCTATTAGATGATATCTATCACTTACATATTTACACATTTTGCATTATAATAGTTTTGTTATAATACTTTCCATGTATGGGTATGTTTAAAGGGTTCATTTTGGCTTCAATTAAAAGATAAAACATTTGGCATACCTCTTTTATAGAAATTCTTTGGAATAGCATCAGTTTTATGATAATATATTATAGACAAATAAGTAAACAATAGGATAAAAATAGGATATAAACACACTCTAAATATTAGTTAGTGTATCTATTATTAAACCACAACCCCCAGGTTTTAATAAGTAACATAATTTTGAAGCAGAGTTGCATATTTAGTATTACTATAAAATCAGTTATGTCCGCAACAAAAATAACAGTTTTCTGGCATTTTTAAAATGAAAATGTATAACTACCCACTATATTACATTTTTTACAATCTAGCTTGGATAGACACACATCTAATACATACATTTTTCATTCAAAATTTTGCCAAACATATATTTAGCCATATTTTCTAATAAATTGTTGCGGACATAACTTTTGTGTTGCGGACATAACACAATGGAAAATAATAAAATACATTAAGACAATATGAAAAAGAATGTTAATATGGTGTTTTCTAATAAAAAGACAGTGTGTGCTTTCAAAGTAAATAAAATATCCAAGTATAAATACTTTACTCTAGAAAATGTTAAACAAAATCTTGTTGCGGACATAACTTGCAAAAGTTGCGGAATGGAAACTTCACTTTTTTGAAGGTAAGTTCTGGAAAAATAAGAACTATTTTTGAATGTTTCATTTTTATTTATAATGTACTTTGTTTTAAACATTAAACTAGTGTAAACTAAGTGCCAATTGCATTTCTGTATTCTTATTAAAATGCAAATGTTGCGGACATAACCAATTTGTTGCGGAATGGTTATGTCTGAAACATTGCTGATTTATTTCAATATAAATAAGTCTATGGATAAGAAATACATACTATTATAATGTTCTCATTATAGGCATACACATATAAAGCAAAGCAGGTTAATATATCTCTCTATGATATTAAAATTTGAGTTTGAAAATTGGTATATATAAAATATGTGCAAAAATCATGAAAAATTGGTACATTTAAACATTTTTTATTTCCCGACAGTATAATACAGATATCAAGCATAATGGATCTTCTTGCCTAGGTAGTATGCAATATTGTAATGAAAAAATAAGACAATCAGGTATATATTTTTTTATTTATTAACTGTACAAGGTAAAAAGTAAAACATGACATCAACTTTGTGACTGGGTCCTTATATGTATAGTTCAGAGCCACCTGAAGCAGCTAGGCTATAGTTCATGCCCTAAGCTAACACTGGCAATGATGAAGAAGTGCCTCCAATTCACTAAGGATCATGCCCACTGGACTGCCAATAATTGCTGTAGTGTATGCTCCAGTAATAAGCATATTTGAGTGCAGGATTGTGAGCAGATGTCATTGGTGGCAGACTCCAATTTCTCCTCATCCAATATGTGAGTTTGTGAAGCCTCCTACAAAGGTTATGGTCTGGGGTATGTTCAGCTATAAAGGAGCAGGTTGTCTTCACATCATTGAAGGGATGATGGAACAGCACCAGTATCTTTGTGTTTTTGAGACAAGGATGCTGCCACAAATGAGAGAATGGTTTCCCCATGTAAACTTCATATTAATGCATGACAGTGCCCCATTCCACAAAACCTGCTCAGTCATGTAATTCCTCAATCACCACAGTGTTCAAGTTCCCCCATGGACAAGCAATTCCCCAGATTTGAATCCCAGAAAATATATTGGGGTTCATCAAAAACAGTATCTCATTACAAACAATCATAATAAAGCAGCAGATGATATCCCAATAGTTCAAATTTTTGTTTCATGATGATGCATTCAATTTAAAAATACATAATTGTATTGACATTGTGCCTCAATGCATCCAGGCAGTTATCATATAACATGCAGTGGTGTAGACAACTTTTTTTAGCTTAGGTTTATTTCAAAAGGGCAAGTTTGTATTTTAAAAGGAAAACTTATATTAAATGCTTAACAATATTAATTTACACATGGACTATAATAAAGGACATGATTTCAAATATCTAAATATGTAATAAAATATGTGATATGTATACATACATTGGAATATATTAAACATTTTGATTAATAATGTATGCTAACAAAAAAGTTTGGACCTGCATTCTAAATGCTATAGTGAAAATTATTCTATTCACATCTAACTTATCTAAATGCTCACATCATGAAATGATTCAATCTGGTCTGTTGTATTTTTGTCATAATTTTTTTAATGTTTCATACATGGAAATTGTGTTCACTTGTAGCATTTGTTGTTGGCATAAATATGATTAATTGGGATAATGTGATAAATTCCAATATCAATGACTGTTGGACAACTGATAAAGATTTCAATTGTTTAAATATATTTGATGTTAGGAGTTAGTCCATTCATGGAATCTGAAAATATGTTCATTTGGACCTTCATTTTATTGATATTTATATCTGGTTGTTGCAGCATAGATGATGATTTCATTTGTTTTGAGGGAATAGAGTTCAGCAACTTTCTCAAGTTCTTTTTTGTTCAGCCTTTATGAGTAAATCTTCCAAGTCCATGTAAGTTTTATATCCTTCTTGAGCAAATTGATCTTTGATAAACACCATCAGATTGTCTGCAATGGAGAAAAATATTTGACAACAGTAAATCTCAGGCATATTAGGATAATCTCCTTAACCTTCACCTATTTCAAAGCATTTATGGTTCCATTTTTCCTCTTCAGTTGAGGATCATGAATTCCCAGATCTACTGCTTGTTTAACAACTTCATTGTAGACCATGTAAAATTGTCCTCTCATTTCTTATAGCTGTTCCAAGGGTTGGTGTGTTGTTTCTTGGCCTCCTGACAAAGTTGCATTTCCTTGGATAATTGTGCTGTGCATATCACAGGGTCAAAGGAAAAATTCAGTCAAATGAATTGTAAACAGGAATTCAATTGTCCCCATTTGATATTTTGTACCATTGATTCCCACTTTTATCTCTGCCCAATGATGATAGCAATGAAGTTTCCCATAGTTCTTGTAGTGTTTTATACTGACAAATAATACTTTTCATAGTGTTAGCATGTACTATCCATTGTGTCAGACACAATAAAAAAATGACAGGACTATCTTCTTTGATAACCTTGAAAATAGAATTCTGTTTTGGACTGAATTTTAATAACTTCATGATTTCTTGTGTTGTGTCCAGCACATCCCTCAAGAATGGAACCTTCCTAATCATGTCCATGCATGCTAAATTTAGTGAATGACCATAACAATGAGTAAAAGTAGCTTTCGGGTTAAACATTTTGAATTTGCTTTTTTTATTTCAGTAAGAACATCCTGATTTGTAAAATTTCTTTTTGAATATCAGGACTTGTGTACTGATTTTGTTTATGATCAAACCAGGGTGTCGAACACTCTGGAAAACCTGGAAAACTCAGGGAAATTGAAAGTTCTGGAAAACTCAGGGAAAAACTTTAATTATTCTGGAAAAAAAAATTTGTGGGTAAAAAAATTTGTTCATGGTATTTTGAACTGAACTCTACAATAATCCATCAATATGTGAAAATTTTCTGGTGCTGCGCACCAAATATGTGATATAATGGTTATTTATCGTGATTTTAAAATTTTGCATCTTTTCAAAAATAAATGTTATTCAAATATGATTTCATTTCATTGCTGTATGCTAGAACCTGTACATATGTATTTATAATTTTAAAAATTGTACACTTACTATTGAAATAAACTATGCTTACTACTCTTCTCTTTTTATAAGTATAATTTGCCTATGTTGATTTTGTATAGACTCTACTATTATTGACAAAATTTTATTATTTTTTGAAATTTAGTTTAATGACTGTTTGTATAAAGTAAATTGTCCCTTGAATTGTTTAATTAATATAGGCAATTTCTACTGTTTTACATATGTATGCCATTGATTTTCGAATATGTTTGATATAAGAAATTGAAAAAAATATTATTTTTAAAATAGATGTATGAATTGTAATGCTCTAAGGACCAATTTGCAAAAAAGTATGGAAACAAGATTTTGTATTGGTAAAACAATAGGTACATGATCATCACTAATTGCATGACAGTAAAATGATAACAAACAAAATATGCATACACGAAAAGTGAAAAACAGAAAACTAGGTACCCTTGTTGTTTTACAGCAAAGATTTTCAGATAATTCAATAGGATACCCCATGAAATGCTTATATTTAACAAAAATTCTCCATGAAGGAAGTAAAGCTATAGTCTGATTTTCACATATGTTCATTGTAGTACTTGCCCTTATCTCCATAATTGTGCAATGTTTTTCAAAGTAGCTTTCCATTGAATATTTCAGAATGGCAGCCTTTCTGACTCGTTTTAACAATTCCTGGATGAACAATCCAGAGTGGGGATGGCTACAACCTGCTTCCAAATCTTCGAACCAAGCATACTGTAAAGTATGTAAAAGAAATATTCAGCTTAGCAACATGGGTGCACAAGCCATTAAGAGCCATCACAAAGGAAAAAAGCATGTAACTGCTATGCAGCTTCTACAAAAATCAACGACTTTGTGGGATCATGGTGTTACAACCGCAGTTATACGGTAAATTTCATTTTGTGACCCCTTCCCTGTGTTCTTAAAAGTAACTAATTAATTATTTTACCTTTTATGTATTCTAGGAGCAATCCCCATGTCGGCCAAGGCGCATCAGGCTCTACTTCCCAGGTTGTCCAAGGCGCATCAGGCTCTACTTCCCAGGTTGTCCAAGGCGCATCAGGCTCTACTTCCCAAGCAGGCACATTTGGTGTTGCATCCTATCTGCAAAAGGATGAAGTGACAAAGTGTGAAATTCAATGGTGTTTGTTTTCCATTAATAATAACCTATCTAATAGGACCGCTTCTGTGGCTATTGACAGACTCCAAAAAATGTTCCCTGGTGAATCCACTTTACAGTCTGTTAAGTTAGGTCGAGATAAAGTGGCTTATACCACTGTTTATGGCATTGCTCCATATTTTAAGGCTTTATTATCTGAGAAGGTTTCTAATTCTCCTTTCATAGTGGTTGGATTTGATGAATCCATGAACAAGGTAGCTCAGCGGGGTCAGATGGACGTCCATGTCCGGTTTTGGGATGATGATCAGGTGGTGACTAGATTTTATACATCAGAATTTCTAGGACATGCCACAGCACTTGATTTGCTCAATGCTTTCAATTCAGCAATGACAGGACTAAATACAGCAAAACTCTTGCAAGTTTCTATGGATGGTCCTAATGTCAATTGGGCTATGTTTCGTTCTCTTAAAGAATCACGGGTGCATGATACACAACTTGTTGATATTGGATCATGCTCACTTCACATTGTTGATGGTGCATTGAGAACTGGTGACAAGATACTTGGGATAATGCCCTTTCTCCGCGGTTCATATGAAGTATTCAAGGATCTTCCATCCCGCCGCGCAGATTACTTACATTTTGCTGATGATAAAGATGCCCAATTCCCAATGAAATACTGTGCCACAAGATGGGTGGAAAATGTTGATGTTGCTGAAAGAGCTATCAAAGTGGTACCACATCTCAAGGCTTATGTTGCTGGAATGGCCTACCAAAAAAATGAGCCAGATTCAAAATCGTACCACACAATGAAGGATATGTTGAAGGACCCATTGCTTCAGGCAAAACTATGCTTCTTCGTTTCTGTCGCCAAGCAGCTAGAAGCTTTCCTCAAAGAGTTTCAAGATGATAAGCCCATGGTGCCATTTTTGTTTGAAGCTGTTGAGACGATTATGAATTGCTTGATGAAACGGTTTGTGAAGACTGTGGTATTGGATGCCAACCCGTCTGGTCTTCAACAAGCAAAGTTGTCTTTGGTGGAGGATAACCTTGTCGAACCAAAAGATGTAGACATTGGATTTGCCTCAAAGAATGCGGTGAAATCTGCCAACAAATCAATAACCGTAACCCAAAAGCTCACTTTCATGAAGGATTGCCGAAATTTTCTGAAAGCAACTGTTGTAAAATTGCAAGCACGTAGTCCTTTGCGACACTCAATTTTGAATGGATGTGCTTGTCTTGACCCAGATGTAATGCTAGCGGAAGAAAGATCGCAGGCTCAATTATTGGACAAAGTTCTTTCTAATCTGGTTGAGCTTAATCGGCTGAACGGTTTGGAAGCAGATCAAATCAAGGCTCAATATTTGTCTATGTGCTCTCGTCGGTCCGTAAAAGAAGAGCTTAGAACATTCAAACGATCTGAAGACAGGTTAGATGTCTTCCTGATGAATGTGTGTCGTATTGAAAAAGCACCACCAGAGCTGGTTAGATTTATTCAACTTATTCTCTGCCTCAGCCATGGTCAGGCCTCAATTGAGAGAGGGTTTTCAATCAACAAGCGTTTCTTGGTTGAAAACCAAAAGGAGCAGTCCTTGTCATGCATGACTTATCACACAGGGGTAGAAATTATTTTTTTAATAAAACTGGTCATCCTCCAATAAATTAACTGGTCCAATTTCTAGATAGGTACTATTAATATACAAATTCCCAAAACTATAAATAGATATTTAAAAAAAGACTATGTTCAATATATACAGTGTTAAATGTCCTCCTCAGACTCTTCCACTGAAGAGGAATCATCAGGTTTGGCCCTCTTTAAGTCAGGTCGACTGACCAGCCACAAATTGTCTCAGTGAGGCCAAAATTAAAATAGAGGGATCTTCTAACACTATGGTCAGCAAATCTGACAGAGAATGGAACACCAGATAGAAACACCAGCCTGTCTTCACTGCTTTCATCAAATTGAATCCCCTTTTACTATATGAGGTCAATCATGGCCAAGATATTGGTGGTAAACCTCCTCATATTCCTGATTTACTTGTGCCCAACAATGAGGATTGTATAATCCTGCTATGACATCTGTCCATTTAGAAGAGTATCACCCAGTTAGTACTTGAATTTTCTTTTATGAGCATCTTCAAAGTCATCTCCAAAATCTAAAAGAAACAGAACAGATCAAGAAGTTATTGTAAGAAAAACAATAATCAAAATTCTGCAGTTGTTAAAGGAAAATATGACACCACCAATTATTTATCCCATTAAAAATGTATAGAAACTGACCTGCCATTTTTTTCAGTCGACCATTTTTTGATATATCACTTGTATTCATAACTCTAGGAGTACTGTCTATAAAATATCTTTCCATGCTACTGAGCAGACTCTATTAAAATGAATAAATCTAATTTAATAGTTTGTAAATCTGATAAAGGATCCAATTCCATTTTTATGAACTAATTTTATACATCAACTTATACAGAACCAACAGAAGACCTAATTGAGTTTGCAGACAAATGTAACATATGCATTGTGAATACATGGTTCAGTCAACCAACAAGAAAGCTTTACACATAGATAAGTCCAGGGGACATAGTAAGAAACAAACAAATACAGTGCTTTAGATATCAAAGACAAACAAAGACCCCAATTCTGTTCAGAAAATACACAGGCTATTTTTCATGAAGTAAAGGCTACAAGGTCAATGGAAGTGTCATCAATAACTGGCAGCTTTGTGTGGCCATACAATAGTCTTGCTATTCTGCTGAATACTAATAGGATGTGAATGTGATGTTAATGTAACTTGCTGCTATCAGACTACCTTAAACACACACCAGCTGACCCATTCCTTGTGATGGATCCTCCATGACCTTGAACACGAGGTTGCACAATGTTTCTTTGTCAATCTCTCTGACCGCCAATGAATCCATCAAGACAAAAATGCAGGAATTAGCACTTGCACTGTTCAACACAGGCTATTTACTGTAGGCTATTTCTATTATGTTGCTAAGAAAAAACATCTGTTGTCTGCAAGGCATTGACAGCTGTGATTAGAATGAGCACATAGGCTGAACTCCTAAGCAGTGGAGAAGGGTTGGTTTTAGTCATGAGTCTCCAGTCTATCTGATTCAAATGACACAGATGCAGTATGTTAGAAGTCAAAGAGGTAATCAAAGAAACATTGTGCAACCTCGTGTTCAAGGTCATGGATGATCCATAATGGTCTGGGTTCTTTTTCTGCACAAGGTATGGGTCAGCTGGTGTGTTGAGAAAGATGTGAGACAAGTGTGTGAAATGTCCCCAATTCTGTTCAGCAAATACACAGGATATTTTTCATGAAGTAAAGACTTTAAAGGTTACAAGGTCTATGGAAGAGTCATCAATAACTTGCATTGTACAGATGACACAGTGATAGTTGCAGAGAACCAACAAGATCTCCAAAATTTGCTTAACATTGTGAATGAGAAAGATGAGAGAATCAGAATGAGAATAAATGCCAAAAAGACAGAAAGTGATGATCATCTGTAAAAACACAACTGTTGAAAATAGCAACATAACAGTAAACAGGAGCACCCTAGAGTAGGTTGACAGTGTTATTTACATGGGCCAAGTGTAAGAAAGACATGAAAAGAAAATTCAGAATGCCAAAAACCTGTAACACAGTCCTGATTTCTTTGTGAGTTTTGTAATGTCTAATGATCAGTTTATTTATCATTTTCAACAATTGATTATTTCACTCTGTATAATTTTAGAAATAAATTTGCCTGAATAAGAATAGTAATATATTGTATTTTATAGTATTTTACTTTTTTCTATTACCTTTAATTCAAAAACAGTTTTTGATCATGAAATTAATATTTTACTTTATTTTATGATCATTTAATATGCATATATGATAGTTACAGAAATAACAAAAAATGTGTCTTTCAAATGTAGATGTGTTTCTATTATAATGGACCCAATATTATTTTAAACTAAATGTTTGTCCAATTGACTTCAAATTTGGTGTGTAGGTACACTAGGCGCTCAAATCCAAAATTATTTTCTTTAAAATAATGATTATCAATTTTTGCAGCATATTGATATTTTTCTCTAAAAGATACATTCTAAATTAATAAACACCCAGTACCTACTCAGCTAATGGAATTATCATTTAAGAATGAAATTTAAAATAGAAAATGTCTATTTAATTTAAATATAGAAGTGTTCTTTTTATAATAAAAATGTATCTATGCATTCTAGGGGCATCTACAGTCAAACACAGTTAATTAAGAACTGGTTTTATACATTTTAAATACATAATCTATTTTCTCTTTTAGAAGAAATGGGTGATCCCTTTGTGAACACAAATTGGGGACCAACTTTACTTCCTCTAGTAGCTCGTGGTAATTCAATTATCTGTGAGATTAATCGATTATCAGATCACATTCCTCCAGTATTTAAGAATGATCATGGTCGAGCTGATCTAGGAAAATATTCAGAACTACTCTTTGATTTTACTTATTTCAGTACATCAGAATATTTTGAACACCGAATTGAATCTAGAGTGGTGAGTATACATTTATTCCTATTGTAGTGTTATTAGTTGAAAATGTGATTATGTATGTCTGCAACAATAATTCTTGTACTGAAAGCCAACAAACCAAATAAGGATCTACAAAATTACAGGCTAATAAGCCTAATAGCTGTATGTGTAAACTTATGCAGAGATTAGTACTAACTAGATTTAATAGATTTTTAAAAGTGAACCAAATCATTGAAAATTGACCAAACTGGTTAGCATTTCATGGATGGTTTTAGCAAAAAAGGTGTTAATAGATTTCAGTTGTGCCTTCGACACTGTATGCAGAGCAGGACTCATGAAGAAACTTATTGAATATGAAACACCCAAGTACATGGTAAAGTGGATAAAAGATTTTTTGACAGACAGACAAACAGAAGTAAAACTCCAAAAGTAAAATGTTTAAGGTGGGGTAATTTCTCCGAAGCTATTTACAATTTTCATAAATGACATAACTAAAGATCTAGACTCAAGCATTTGGAAAAGTCTATTTGCTGATGATCTGGCTCTATGTACTCAAGCAGAAAACCCCAAGAATGCATGGATAAGATGCAAGATGCTCTGAAAAAAGAATCGAGAAATGGGCTACTAACTGTACTATGGAAATAAATGAAGACAAATGTGAATACACACTATTTACTACATGGAACATAGAAATAAACTAGCAAAAAGAATTAAAAATCAATCAAAAATTCATCAACAGTATGACTCTTACAATTCTTGGAATTAAATTTGATTGAAATATGACCTTTAAAGAACACACAAAGTTAGTCTAAAAAATGAGGAGCAGACTACGAGTAATTAGAGAAACAGCACATAAGGGTGGGGAAGCCGTAATGAAGATACGAGAACAATTTACATTGGATACATAAGATCCGTCTAAGACTGCAGCAACAGCCTGGCAAGCTGGAGTAAGTGACACAAATTTAGAGAAGATTGAAAATACAGAATGAGGCAGCTAGACTAATAACTGGATGCTTCCAAAGCACACCTACACAACCCCTCCTTCTAGAAGCTAATCTAGAACCCTTGATGATCAGACGAGATATGTATGAGCAATGACTTTTCCACCAATCAACAATTAGCAAGAAGAAATGTTCAATCTAAAAAAGCAAACGTGATAAAGTAGAAAGACAATGAAGAATTAGAGAAAAGAAGTTATCAGAAGAAAATAGACTAAGATCTTCCTATGCAAAGAAAATGTTCAATATATCACAATATCACCTGGGCAAGAACCACTTAAAATCAAATTTTCTACAACTTTGAACAATGCACAAAATCAGACGATCCAAAAAATTAACTGAGGAAACATTCAAGGCAATAAATATTGAAAATAATAATATTGCTATTTGGTCAGATGGCTCAGTAGTAGAAAATCAATGCAAAGGAGGCCGTGGTATTCTAATTGAGCTAAATAATTCAATTGCACTTTCCCATCCGGACGGAAAATATTGTTCAAACTTTCAAGCAGAAATGGATGCAATTGAAAAAGTCTTGGAATACAGTTTATATTTTATAAAATATGCAACATGATTATTGGTACTTTCTATAGGAATTGCAAGACTTGGATGAAGAGTTTCGTGAGAACCACATACAAATTCTTGACCGGTTTTATCGTGTTTTTGAAAGTGTTCATAAGTATATCATTGATCTCAACCAGTAAGTACAACTTTTTATATTTTACCACAATTATTTTGTTGATATTTCTTCCCTTATGACCTAAAATAGAACTTATAAATTTTCTTTTTTGTATAGATAATAATAATTAAATATTTTATCTTTTGAATTGATGATCTACTATCTGTAAGACAGGTTTAATAAATTGTTTTCAACTAAGAATCTGTGTCCTGTATGTGATATTTTCTTTTTATTTGTTTCTAGATTTCTAACTGGTCTAGATGAAGGTCTTTATGTCCAACATGATCTCGTGTCTGTGTTAATGGATGAGGATGGCAAACAACTTATGGTAAGTCTACTGCTAGGAATATTTAATTTTCTACCAGCAGAAATTAGACCCTTTTGTGGACTTTAGCCCAATTTGAAAATTATGCAATAAAAATCAAGGATAATTTAATTTTTATATCAAAAATGATCCACAAAAGGTAAATTGAAAATTATGCTCTACTCAGTGGGCCACAGTTTTTAATATTATCCCGAGAAGGACTCCTAGAGCTTTTCCGACAATCTGTTCCAACTTCTGGGCGTCCAGAAGTGGGGCATAACTTTGGAGGTTGTGGGTACCTTTTAAAATATTATTAATTTTTGCTATTTCTATGTCTTTTAGTGTGAAGCACTTTATCTTTATGGTATTATGTTACTGTTGGTTGATCAGAAAATTCCTGGATATATTCGTGAGAAGCTATTAGTATCGTTTTATCGTTATAGGTAAGTATTAATTTATAAATGATTCAATTCCTACTGTATTCGGTAGAGATTTGGAAATGTCGTTGTATGAAAGCAAATAATAATATTGGGTAAAGATTTATGACGTGTTTTTCAGAAGTTTGACAGAAATGTTAACGTTAATTTATTTGAACAGTTCTACGTTGGTCTGCAACTCAGTCAACTGAATGAGGCTGTTGCTTGTTGTTACCCAGAAACGTAGTCTCTTATATTTTTAGTATTGTTTATAATTTCAGTGCCAAGGGTTCATCAGTTGAGTCCAATTTAGATGATGTTTGTAAACTCTTGAGAAGTACTGGGTTTTCTCTACAACCTGGAGCTAAACGACCCGTTGATTATCCAGAATCATATTTTAGGTAAGTTACCGAAAATAATTTTATTACAATTTATTTTAAAAAGCTGGAATTTATAATTTTTTTGTAGTCCATAAATCCAGTTTAATCGATTGCTGGTGTTCACGTTTTAATGTTTATTGACAAGCTATATTGATGTCACTGATACATATGGGTATAATTAGCTTTTGTCTTTAGTGACAACTATAACAGAAATCTCTAAGAATAAAAGTTATTATTCGCGACCTATGTTTGTTTCGGTTTATTTTTAAACCTTTTTCAAGCATTAAATCTGAATTATTACAGAATCATAGATTATAAATTAAGAGATATGTATCTATCTAAACAGGGTGGGCTAAAAGTAGCATGACAGTTATAGAGAACGACATACAATGCGAAAAGTACTACGACAGTTATGAAGCTAAACAATGCAGAAGTTTAATTATATGATCAGTACAATGCAAATCTAATTACAAGAAATAGTGTAGGAACGAACTGAAATCTACAGTAAATGTTCAATAACAAATGTGCGTTGTTCTGTTGTTAATCTGCCCAAATTCAAAGGCTTGACAGATTTTAATTTTGTATGTTTGCTGCAGTAAAGATTTCATTCTACATAAAATACATCACTTAATAATGTCACAAGCAATAATACAAACTTTCTACTCATAATTATAGGAAATACTTATTTACAACTTTTATTATCCATACAATGTGTTAGAAATGTTCTTTCTCAGGAACTCGATATCTCTATTTTATCTAGAGTTCTATTTAATCTCTATAAACAAATATCTTTGGACACCACTAACGATACTATTCCAGCTCCTTTGTATAATCAAATATTATGTAAAGATAACGATATCAAGCGAAAATATAACCAAGAAGATGTTTGCGATCACGTCACTTGGATTCTTAATCATTTTAGTAAATTTATTTTTGAAATGTTTTAACCGGTTTTCGCCAACACAATTGAATACACCTTTTGTAAATCAGTTTCCAATAATCAAATTGAAAATTCTTGGTTTATTCCGATTTATTTAGGGAACAGCATTACTTCTATACAAAACAGCTAAATAAAACCTAACAATCCTTGCACTCTAGAAGATTGGGTCTGTAGCACTTGCTCTCATCTAGCAAAATCACTCAAATGAAAACTCCAAAATACATTTTGTTTCAAATGATTCGTTTCAAACAAGTAGGTCACGTAATTTCTAAAAACACCATTTCTATTTCTCTGAATAAAATCATCCAATTTAATCAAGAATAGTACACACTTACAGACATAATAAACACTTCTGGACATTACACTGTTAATTAATCTTTTGCATAATTCATCCTGGCTTAATTTTGATGACTTTGCTTAAATATTTGTAATCTTCAATTAGAAAACAATTAATCATTTTATATTATTCTTTATAGTAAAATGATTTCTATAATTTTTAATGCCCCTTTCTATTTATTCCTTGTTGAATTTCCTAATTGTCTTTTTGTATAAAAAATAATCTATGATTCTGTGTTAATTTGTTAATTTGTTTAAGAGTAATAATAAAAACCAGGTATACTTTGATAAAAGTATACTACTAATTGTTCATATTACTCGCAAATGATAGCACAGAACAGCTGTTTCGGCCTTGTTGGGCCTCATCAGCTAGGCATAATCACAGCTTGAGCAATGTATAATGTTCGTATATTTCATATCAAAGCATAAGAGTAAAGAAAAATTGCTTAATTTGCAAAAGAAGAGAAAGAGTCGAAGATCAGAAAAAAATATATTGGAAGCCTGTTTTTTTATTAAAAGGCACTCACACTGTCAAAGCAGGTCATGGCTAATTAAGAGTAAAACTACAAAAACAGATATACTTTTTTATATTGCTCAGGCTGTGATTATGCCTAGCTGATGAGGCCCAACAAGGCCGAGACAGCGGTCCTGGGCTATCACTTGAGAGTAATATAGATAAGTAGTATATTTTTATCAAAGTATACATTTTTTTATTATTGCTCTTAAAATGTAATTAATTCTGTAAACAATATTAAATTTATGGATAGCTATTTCTTAATTTATAATCTATGATTCTGTAAAAATTCAACGTATCCTTTAATTGTAATTTTAATGCTTGAAAAGGTTTAAATATAAACCGAAGCCTAAGTCGGACATAATTTTTTTCTTAGACGACTAAATAATCGATAATTTATATATATACAGGGTGGCCCAATAAAAAGTAAACACTTTTTATTCAGTGTATGTTGCAGTTATATCATGGGACTATTTGTTAATCTCGCTGAACTCTACTCTTAAAACACAATCCCTGAATTTGGTAATCTCGCTGAACTCTACTCTTAAAACACAATCCCTGAATTTGGTAATCTCACTGAACTCTACTCTTAAAACACACACTCTGAATTTGGTAATCTCGCTGAACTCTACTTTTAAAACACAATCCCTGAAGTTGGTAATCTCGCTGAACTCTACTCTTAAAACACAATCTCTGAATACTAATTCGCTAATTCTCAAATCAGACAAAAATAGATTTATCTACTAAGAAGTGTTTCAGTTTAGCATTCATTTATTCGTACAGTGACATGCCTCTCTATAGCAATGAAGATTTGTCATTGATAAAGAACTTGCGTATCGAAAAAGAATGGGGTGCACAAAGGATAATTAATTTCTTTCCAAACGAACCCTGGACATTATCCGGAGTTGATAAGATAACCAAGAAGGTGGATGAAACAGGCAGCAGAGATAGGAAAGCTGGCAGTGGCCGACCAAAGACGGTAAGAACAGCTGATAATGTGGAACGCGTGGAAGCTTTGGTGTAAAGCCAAGAGGAAAAGCCACGCACACACAAATTATGAGGAAACCGGTATTAGTCGAAGTAGTATACAACGTATTATCAAAGAAGATGTTAATCTTAAAACCCTTAAGAGGATCGAAGTTCATAAGTTAAAAGAACCAGACAAAGGGACACGTCAACTGTGTGCTATGCAGTTGTTAGCACGGTTTCCATCAGATGCTAGTGTGGATAAGATTTAGTTTTCGGACGAGAACATGTTTACCCTAACAACCCCCATTAACACTCAAAACGATAGAATGTACATACTCCCGAAATGCCAATGTCAAGAAATCAGACGTGTCACCAGAGCGCTTACTTGCACAAAGGGCACACTTTTCACCTAAATTAATGGTGCTTGTAGCAACGTGCTCCACAGCAAAATCTGAATTAATCTTTGTTGAACATGGATCAAAGGTCAACAGCGAAGCATACTGTAACATTCTTAGTCGTCAACTGTTTCCGAGCATTCAACAAAAAGCAGGACGC
>JAUYWI010001009.1:0-19666 GCA_034780595.1 Parotoplana pacifica
ACATAGTTTTGATTTGATCTTGAAGGGATGTTGTTTTTATGTTGAAGCCATATTTATATTTTACACATCTTTTGGTTCGATTACATTCGTTTCTATGATGTTAATCTGTCGAAGCTTGACTGATTTTATTTCTTATTTTTATGTTTTCTGCAGTAAAGATTTATTCTACATAGGTAAATAGACGGTAAAAATAAGACACGAAAGTATTCAAGAACAACAAATCAAACTGTTTCTGAAATAAAGCTGATTGGTGGTAAAATAATTCTCAATGTTTGGAGCATATAGTTTATGTATTCAATGCCACAATAGAGCTCACCGTCCGTGAGAGGAGGGAAGCAAAAATACTGATCCCCGACAGTGGTTGAAAAAAAGAAATCGTTGGTTGCACTACGTTCATAGAACGCTATTTTAAACTGCTACCAGCAAACTCCCCATCAAAGAAAAACGGATCATTACTTTTCATAGGGCCAAACGCAATACAAACATTTCGTGAGGCAGGCAGTTACAATATTAACTTTGAGGGCAACTCCCTCCGGCAGGACATTAAATTATCAACAGCTAACTTTAGGGAAGTGAGAGGCAAAACGTTTAATATTAATACATATACTTAAGTAGATCCCGCTCTATATGAACAATTGAAGATTAAAATTCCCTTACAAAGGATCCATATTTTATCATTACGGCGGTAAAAGCTTCACTACTTTCTAAGCATTAGGTATCCCACTTTGAACTGATTACCGCTCTTAAAGCTACAATAGACAAGATGGCTGCGGAAACTATTTGTGCTAAAGGTATTCATTCCCATTACAAAGCTTAGTTCAATCAAGGATGAATCAACACTATACAGACTAAAACTGACTATTCATCCAACAGGAGCTCAAAATCTGTGGTGGGACACTATAGAAATTTGATCTGTATCACCTATTTGGATTTAACATTAAAAACAAAAAAGGATGCTAAAACTCGCCATCGCTACATTAGATCAAAAATGGCCACAATGGAGATTTTTGGCCATAGGAGATTATGCGTAACATTACTAAACCCCACATAAGTAGAAATATGAAAATACGGCTACTATGCCTTGTTCCCGCCGCCGAAGAACAGTTGGGAGAGACAATAGTAAAAACCTACAGCATCCCTCATTATAAAAGGTTGTCAACCAGAAGACACGATAAATAGGTTCATGCATTTATATCTCCAGCGGAATTGTTCCGGTTGATTTTAAATCGCCCGTAATGATAAAACTTCACTTCAATCGAAGATTATAAATGTTTAAGTCGGCAGCACTTGCAAGCTTCAAACCTCTACAAAATGAATCCGTGGGTCCTGTTATTCGTGTACGCAACACCATTTGTTGTGACTAAGCTCCAATAGAAATTGATATCATCGACGGTAACACACTACCTGAAGTGGAGGCGCGGCCATAGATAGGCACAAAAGAAGATAAAGAAGCCAACCGACGGCTTCAGCGCCTTGGACAGGCTCTATCTGAAATATAGTACGATTATGGAAAGAAGAAAGCGCTAACAAACACACCAAGCCTAATATTGGAAGTAGCAAAGGAGCGGCTCCGCCACGGCTGACTCGTCTTCTAACACAGTACACAGACGGATCCCCTTTCCGACTTTGTCAGATGCCATCTTCAAGTCATTTTCAAGGAGTTGAGGTTTGAGGTAAATTTATTGAAACTCCAGGACCTAACCAGTAACAATAACAATTAAAAATATGTGATAGTAATGATTGATGGATATAGAAAGTATGTCTGGGTATTGTCACTCAAGTCTAAATGTTCAAATTGGTTAGTTACACATTTTCAGAGATTATTGAAGATTCAAAAGAAAGTCTGATCCTTTACGATACAAAGTAGACGAATACAGTGTAGGTATGTACGTATAGCAAAGGCGCAGGATGCCTTATCATGTGGTTATTTATTTTGCTTCACATGGAACTTTTTTCAAATACCCAAACTTGGTAATAGTAACAATAATGATCGTCC
The DNA here is from genome assembly GCA_034780595.1 of Parotoplana pacifica. Taxonomy (NCBI): domain Eukaryota; kingdom Metazoa; phylum Platyhelminthes; order Proseriata; family Otoplanidae; genus Parotoplana; species Parotoplana pacifica. Next base: position 1,997 of record JAUYWI010001009.1, read on the forward strand.
TTCTGACTATACATTAAGTACTTAAAGATCTCACTGGATAGATTGGTGAGCAAGCTCTGTTTTATGAGCCGGAATTGAATCCTATTGATCAACAACTAGTATAATATACTAGTTGTTGATCAATAGGATTCAATTCCGGACCAAGATTGATTTCCAACTAAAGACGGCAATAAGGAACTGCTTTTCTTTTGGAAAGGCGGCTGGCCCAAAGAGCTGCGGCATGAATACCTGAATCACAAGTGAAAGCTACCAAGTAAACTATACATGGAACCAGGCAAGTTATGTGATTCATCTTACACAAATGGTACAACGAAAGATTACAAAGATGCCACCCCCGAGTAAAGTAAAGTGGATCGCGGTAATCACAAAGCTATATAAGCGAACTACTCTCTTTCAAGGTCAAGCTGCGCTGTCTGTTGTGTATGGCCCCGTTGCAATGTTTACAGTGTGCCAATTACCTCAAATTAATGGCGATCAGTTCGTCTTGTGCAATCACGATTTTCTCACCTTTTATTGGACGCTAAACAAAGAAAAGCCTACCAATATACTCCCAAGTAATCAAGCGGGCGTATCCATAAGAGTGTGCTCCGACCATTCTGCTATCACTTTTATCCGATATCAACATCGACAGCATGAAGTCAATGAACTTCAAAATGGACTCTTCACAATGAGCGGGAGAAGTAGGTTCCTTCATGTGAGAATGTTGACATCAATGAGCGACTCACGCCTCACATCACCCAACATTATGTTTGGGGTGGTGTGCTCGACGTGTGAGCTTGTAGAGCTTGGCATGAAGCCTCCTGGATCTCCTTTATCAATATGCGGCCGGATCGAGGCGAATTAGGGCAGTTGTTTTGAAACCGCTGAATAGCTTCTGTGCCCATAGTTGTAGCCTATGGTATTCAGCAGCTGGTACATTATAAAGATTCTCCAAATGTTTCCGCTTATTAGTGCCAGCCTGAGTTCATATGATGCCTGAAAATGGTGTGGCGATGATAGCACAGTTAAATACATTATTCTGTGCACATATGTGTTGTTCCATCTACAACAACACAATGGAGACCTGGTACGACTGCTTGAAGCAAAATTTTACAGATGGTGAGGATGCAGACACAACCTGGACCAAGACGTGGCGTTGGTGGCATAAAACATGCTCATTTTCTCATGATGGTTACGATTTTTATAGTATATAAATAACCTGGTCCTATCGTCTTCAAACAACGACAACGACGCCATTGAATACTAATTGGACAATCGGCCATTAAAGTTTAATAAATCTCTGCCTATTTATTCTATTAACGAGCAATATCCCGATCGTCTTAGCCTTTACTATGCCTCGACTCTAGTTTAAATGTCCATTTACTATGTAAATATGTGGTCCTACCAATCTGACAAGTATACAATCGCCACTAAATCTATTAACTTAGGGACCTCTAGCGGCTCTTTGAAAAGTCTAGAGATGAGGTGTTTTTGTTCTCGTTGCATGACAATCACCCCACAACACTGCTGAAATCTACAATGCCCATTGCCCAAAACCTACGCAACTACCAACAAAATGGACAAGCAAAGGGATCGTAGTATCAATAGCGAGGAAAATAGGAGACTACGCCATTCATAATACCCTCCGGCAAAGACGGGTCTTATTGTGCTGGGTGATTTTGGTTATGAAGTAAAAAACAGTGAGGCATCGACTGCTCTATATACTCGTAGTCTATCATCAAAACATTAGTGGATTTAAATAGGGCAAAATCTGTTTCTCTCAAGCAGCCATTCACAAACTCGTTCACTCAATGTTCACTGTATTAGACTGATGTGCCAGACACTTGAATACAACCAAATCACAGCATTGGCTAATCAGCTGACGCAGCAGCAGAAAAGGGCAATTGTCAAAACTTAATACGACATCACAAAACCTGTTTCCTGTCATCCGGCGATAATTCGACGTTACTTTGCCGAACTAATATCTTCCACGACAAAAACAAAGAAGACAAATTTTATGTCATTGCTGACTGATTTTACTCAAAAGGTATTAAACAACTTGTCTTGTAAACGAAAGCTGCAACCGTCAAAATCTCTACCACAACTCTACCAATTTACCCCAAGAACGCCAGGTGCTCGCTCCACTACATTGATGTGATTTGCCTAGGCCTAATGGCACGCTTATTGGTTTTAAAATCAGCCGAGGCAGAACTTTGCACCGTATTGAAGTTATTGCTCGCAACCCCATCCTCTGTTTTACTGAACTTGATTACTAAACTCAAGGCTTGCTTAGATAAACTTGGTTCAAAAATAATTTTCCTAGGCAGCAAAATATCCTATCGTTTTCGCAAACAGTCTGGTGAATCTATCAGTGGATTACTGCATACCTTACCAATTACTGGTACAGCTATATCTGTCTTACTGGCCTCCACTCCTAACAAATGATTTAAGAAATGTGGTCAAATCCTACAGGCCGGTGTCCGAGACGGTGAGACGTGGTGATGATATGCCTGTTGATGTAAAGCAGAAATTGACTCCAAGAAACAAATGTACAACATCCCTTCAAACATTCGCCTTCAACCGATGTCCAACTATGAAACAGCTAAATGGTCGCGCACTAAAAAAGGATGATGCGGAATTGGCCGAGAGTAATTCAGTGGTAACTTAGCTTGTCAACATTGGTGGTTCGGAGGAACTCCTCGTTGGTCTGATCATCTATGCTCGATTCAAAGTAGAAAAGCTGGTGCCTTACCTCCTCAAAGTGACTTCCTCTCTAACTGACTGCATTAATTCGGATAAATTGATGCGGTATTTGGTTACCAGTCAAAGGTGGTACGCAAAACCTACAAAGATTTGGTCACAATGTCGGGCGTACGTCAATCATAGTTTAATAAGGCCCTGATCAACATCCCCGTTAAAACAACACAACCCACAGAGAAACGAAAATGAACCACCCATCAGACTAGTACGAGGCTTTTGACACAGCCGCCTGCGACAGCCCTACAAATCAGTTGGTGAAATCAGCAAAGTCGACAACCTGCGAAGCAACAATGTGGTTGGCTCCCAAACCCCTAAAATTATAAATCAGTGATTATTCAACGATGATGAAAAAGACGACACTAAGAACCCGGCATGGCATTCTGAAGCTGAACTTTGACTTCATGTGCTGTGACAATACTCAATTAATACCTGACTATGTGCACTATTGGTGTTTGAGGAGCAATGCTTCTTATCACCCGACTATATCTGTCATGTGTGGAACATTTGTGTTTGAAGAGTAATAATCAGCTGATGCTTGCGGGAACATTGGTTTTTATTGGAATGCACAAAAGTCACCACCGAAACTACAACATAAACCATAGTTTTGGTGTTGGCTTTTAATGTGAATGTGTAGGCGTAAACGAATATTGTCTGGGTAATATGAGACTGATTAATTTAAACAAATTCCTATTACTGTAAAGATTAGTAAAATGATTTATAATCCTGAACCAGTTTTAAATTCAATTTGTGATTTGCCAGTAGCTTAGGTGGCTGTGGCGAACTTGGAATATAACGATTAATTTGGCGTCTGCGGCGACTATTTATTTTGCTGTAATTTCTAGGGGATACATAATGTCGCCTGCGTTATAATAAATTGATACATTTAAACAAAGTATTATTTATATAATATACTCCGCTTTGTGAAGTCAAATGAAACCATTCTAGACGAAGTTTCGTTCACAATGGTTTGCACTTTAAATAGCTGCGAGGGAGGGTAATAAAATAAATTGGACTTAATTGACTCAGAATTCAATTCTAATCGATTAAGTGCAACTTATTATTTTTAAACCCCCCCAAACCCGTTGTAGCTATTTAAAGAGCAGACTATATCATCACAATTTATTAATCTTTTAAAATTTATTTTTAAACTATACCTGTCTATAAGTGTCCTCTATAGTTGGTTCATAAATTTCCGGAAAAATTCCACGTACAAAACGAACAATTAATGATGTTTTTCCAACTCCACCAGATCCAAATACAACAATTCTGTACTCATTGGCTGAATCTAGTATGTGTTGGCGAGATCCCATTGAAGGTCCTAAAGACACTGATAGGGACATAGCAGTAACTGAAATAAAAATAAAAATGAACTTTAGACATAAATGTTCAAGGATTTTAATAGAAGAATTGTTTTATTTATTTTCGCTGAAATCAAAAACAAATAAATTTAGAAAATGATATAAGAGAAGTAAATTTAGAGAATCAGAATTTCAGGAGAAAGGTTTTTATAAAGCCAAGTTTATTCATAAATAGTGACTAGTTTTGTAAATTCACTTTATGTCTTCGTTAATCCCTCATTGAATAGATCATTGGTGACCTGTGGAACTAGTTATTTTTTGAATGTTTTTAACTAACTTTCTGTTATTTCTTTTTTGTTTAATTTATTATTGTAAGTTATTAATTACTTTATTATTGTTGTTTTAATTTCACATGTTAATGTAAACTTAACAAATTTAAGTCTGACGATATATAGTGAATTTACCAAAATAGTCACTATTTATGAATAAACATGGCTGTATTAAAACCTTCCTCCTGTTTATATTTCTCCTTCAATTACGATTCTCTAAATAAATTTAGGCTATGTACAGAACAAGATTTATTTTATTTGACATATTCCACAAAGGTTCACTTTGGTAAAACAATTGTAAACAGATGTTTGTTGACACATAAATAAATTCTCTTTTCAAATGTAAACAATTTACAGTAAAGTTGTATTTTTAACTGTTATTGTGAATATACAGTTTAATATTTTATGAATTTCTAAATATTAATTTCATCTTTTTGTCCAACATTTTCAATCATGATGAGCTAATCGCTAACTATTTACCTAATTCTATGGTCTTCTGAGTATAATTTCAATGAATAGGTGGTATGTAGGTATCCGAGAAATCATTTATGACTTTTGCAAATCAATGGACCTCTCATCTGTGTACAATATAAACAGTCAAACATTAGTACTACGCATATCAATTTATTATGCTCATGGTAGTTCAGCGTTATAAATTTAAAAAATTAACAAAAGAACTTTAAATATACTATGTATTGATCTAACTAAATCAACCCAAATACTTATTATTATTACACGTAATAATTTGTCAGTAAATATACTTTTGAAATAATAGATTACCTATAGCTATTTATATTAACTGTAAATACCTAATACTTTTGTTTAGAATTAGATTAGTGGTTTTAGAAATATCTCTCTATTTTGTTCTCTGTCTTGTCTATGGATTCCACTTTCTCCACTGTTCCCTATTACCTGCCAATTCTTTAAGATCTTAATATGACACTTACAAGATCGGTTAACATGTTTTTCCTTGGTATGTATTGGCTTCTTTTCATAGAAGTCTGCCTTCAATGACTGTTTTCAGTAGGCTATCTCTTCTCAATATGTCACCTATCCAATTTTTGTTACGCTTGGTAATTGTATTTTGTAGCTTCCTTCTTTCATTGATATCCATTAGTACTTCTTTATTTGTCTTCTTGTCTTGCCATGAGATTTTCTGCATTCTTCTCCATTTTCGCATTTCTAATATTTCGATTTTCTTCTTATCGCTTTCAGGTAGTGTCCACGTCTCAGAACCATATAGAAGTATGCTCCAGATTAGTGTATTCACTATTTTCTTCTTTGTTTCTAGTTTCAGATTCTTGGTTAGAAGTTCTCTTCTCCATTTTCACATTTGAAATGCTTCGATTTTCTTCTTATCGCTTTCAGGTAGTGTCCACGTTTCAGAACCACTATTTTCTTCTTTGTTTCTAGTTACAGATTCTTGGTTGGAACTTCTCTTCCTTATTCTATAATTCTTTCTATGATTGTTCGCATTATTCCTATGGTTTCATGTCATTGTAAAATTTCAGTATGCCGTTGTAATGCAGTTGGTCCATGTGCCTTCAGTAATTTAGATGGTATGTTATCCGCTATTATTCTTTTTCATATGTTGGATGTTTAAAAAATTGTATACTATTTCGCTGCGGAGGATTAATCGTGCCATCGTCTATTTGTTCTTCATTTTCTAATTGTAGTTCTTTTTTATCTGGTTTCTCTGTCTTGTTGTAGAGATCTTCAATGCATTTGTTCCTCGATTTCTAATTTTTGTTTCATTTGTGGTAACTTTGCTTCCTTGTTTTTTTAAATAATGTATTCTTTATCTAATAGCATTTTGATTCTGTGCATGCCTTGATTTTATGATATGTACAATAAGTCTGTTTCCCCTTTAATTTCCATGTCATGAATGTCCTGGCACCATTTATCGCGTTCTTCCATGAGTATCGTCTTTTCTTATCTTGTTGGAATATTTTATTTGTCAATACTAATTGATGTTTTTCCAGAAATCCACGAATCGGTGTCTTCTTGTGTTTCTTGGTCCCAATCCAAAGTCTCCGATTTTTTTTTACCGTCTGATCCTTCTCCAACGACTGTATTCAAGTCTCCCATTAGAATTAAGTTAAGATTTCCTTTTAGGTATCACTATAAGATCTTCTATCTGATCGTATATTTTTTCAATTTTTCATCTTTGTGCTGTGATGTTGGCATGTAGACTTATAGACTCATATTGTGGATATGTTTGTTGAATTTGCTTCAATTGCGATCATGAGAAGTTTATCGCTTTTCTAGTTCATATTGGTCATGTAAAAGGTATGTACTGGTCGTTGTGCTCCAAAGACTAGACATCTTAGCATAAAATGCCACATATGACTAGCGTATCCAATAGCCTCTGCATACCCAGCTCCTCATTCCTTACCTACACGTGGTGTGGCTACCAAGCTAAAAATAGAGGTGGAAAAAGCGTATGTATGGCGCTTAAACCACATGTCTGCAGCTGCCTTGTAGTTGGCCCCTATAGGCAAAGGTTAGGAGAAGGCTACTCCGACTATAAAGCTACCTGCTGCCTTGTAGGTTATACCTCTCCTGGCAAGGACTAGGCCCTCAGCCGAAACCTGAGGGCACCTGGGCATGTTCAAAACTGCACCCGGCAGAAGGCAGCGGGAAACTACTGCCGTACTTTCCGAAGAATATCCATGGTCAGAACAAACATTAAAAACAATTAACCACGTGCTCGGAGCCTAGAGAAGATGAGCGTCGTCCGGTAGGGACCATCATGCTTCACAGGTGATACCAGACCGTCAGCCAGCTACTGTGAATAACCAAACTAGAGCCATCACCATCGGCACATGGAATGGGAGAACAGCACAGCAACCAGGCAAAGTAGAGAACATAATTAGAGAAATGGATCGCAAAGGAGTTAACATAATTGGTTTAGTGGAAATGTGTTGGATTAACAACGGAAAATCAACAACATAAGAGCATTTGATCATTTATTCTGGAGGTCAACATCATGAAAGAGGAGTCGGAGTCATGTTAGACCAAGAACCCGGGAAAGCTCTGAAAGGCTTGTGGACGGTTTCTGATAGAGTCATCCTGATCAAACAGTAGGCCAAGCCTCTAGATAATAACATAATTCGAATATACGCACCTATCAGTGACAGTAGTGAAGAAAACTTAAAAACTTTCTATAAAACGATAGAAAAACAATGAAACTCTGTAAATCGTAAGAGAATGTATTCATGTTCATCCTATGTAGGCGATTTCAACGCCAAGGTCGTTGAGGGAAGACAGGACAAGATCGTTTGGATCTTTTGGCCTAGGCAATTCAAATCAGGAAGGAAGCTTATAGAATGGGTCAAGCAAATCAACTTTGTCATCGGAAACACTTGGTTCAAAGTTCTAAAACGCAGGAGTTGGACTTGGAGAAGTCCAGGGCACAACATCAAAAACCATGTTGACTATATTCTGGTGAAAGAACGAATATGAAATGCTGTGAGAAGCTGCTCTGGAGCTGACAGTGGTAGTGCTCATAACCCAGTCATGTTGAAACTGAGAAACTTAAACAACTTTAAAACAGATCCGAGAATTAAAAAGGAATTCGTGCTTGAAGTCAGCAACCGATTCCAGGTCTTATTAGATGACATTGGATCTGAATGGAAAATTCTGATCGATCAAGAGCATAACATCCTCAGTAGAAAAGAATGTTAAACCACCGATAGAAAAGAAAAGAAAGCAGAAATGGATGACACTAGAAATACTTAGAAAGATGGATGTGAGGAGGAAAAACAAGAGGAACACCCCACAATACACAGAGCTCAATGTAGAAATCAAAAGGATGTGCACAAGAGCGAGAGGAGTGATTGAACAAAATGTGACGAACTGGATAAATTGCATATCACAAATGCACAAGAAAGTGAAAGATCTGAGTGGAAAGATGAACTATCTCATACGGAAGGATACATCTAATCCAAAGATAGAGTCATCATTATGGAAAAAGATAAGATCAGAGAGCGGTGGACAGAATACATTAGTGAAAGAAAAAAGGAGTATGAAATCAATTGCAATGAGAAAGGACCATATATCATGCCAGTAGAAATTCAATCTAATTTGAAGAAAATGAAACACGGGAAGGCAACGGGTGCAGACGGAGTAGCTATAGAAATTATCCGTGCCCTAGAAAACCTGGGCGTGCAACATGTCACAAGAATCTTGAATAAAATCTGGCTATATTCCGGAAGACATACGCTTTTTTAAGAAGACAGGGACAAATGACTACAGTCAACACCGAACAATCAGTCTCATGAGTCACCTGACGAAACTACTGTTAAGAATTCTCATCCATCGTAACAGAAATGAGATTAGTGCAGAAATTGCAGAAGATTAATATGGTTTTGTAGTAGGAAAAGAAACCACTAACGCAATTGTAGCAGTAAAAGCCAAATATCAAGTTCTGAAGTAGAATGGTCTCTTTAAGCAGTTTTTTTATAGTTTTGTTCTCGATCAAGGCAAATATATATACATGAGATTTCGGCTTTTCACATTTGATGATTTCACCAATTGGTGATTAACAGGATATTTCATAATATAATAGTACTACTTTAAGTAACCCAAAAATACATAAGAAATACATATAACAAATGTAATTTACTGTCCTGGATACCACAATTACTATTACAGCAATGTACACCCATCGAAATGCAAAATGACCTCTACTGCTGCTCATTGTCTACACAAAAGCATTCGATACCATCAGTCATGAACTTCTCATAAATCTGCTCAAAACCTTGAACGTAGATGGAAAAGATCTAATAGTCATCCAAAATTTATATTGGAAACAGACCTCCACTAATCGGTATAAGAACGAGATTGTGAGTGAGGCAAGGGTGTGTTCTGTCACCCGACCTGTTTTCTTTGTACAATGAGTACATCATAAGTGAGATTGAGGGGCTACCAGGAATTAGGGTCGGAGGTTCTAACATTAACAACCTTCGCTACGTCGGACAACACTGTCCTGATAGCAACAACTAAACAAACCTACAAAAGCTTCAGGATATCGTAGACAGAGTAATCGAAAGAGTTGGAATTGGATTCAACATAAGGAAAACAGTCGCATGGTCATTTCCAAGAAAGACCAAAAAAACCAGAGTGCAAACCAAAGCTGAAAAACTCGATTTTAGAGAAAGTAGATCTAATCAAATATCTCAGGGCAACAATCGGAAGTAACGGAAAAAGTTAGAAAGAATTACGCACTAAAATAGGACAGGCAAAGAGGTCTTTTGCTGAGCTTTCCAAGATCCTTCAAAACCAGCGAATCTCCTTTAGAACAAGAAGAGTTCTAGACCGCTATATCCCTCCTATTTATGAAGTATGGCAGCGAAGCTTAGACCATGAACAACAAAACAGAAACTGCTATCAACGCAGCTGAAATATGGTGTTTAAGACGCATGCAGAAGATCTCATATTTAGAGAGTTACGAATGACGAAGTGCTGAGAAGGTTGGGAGAGAAACAAAATCTCTGCAGGAGCATCAGAAAAAGTCAAGCAACTTTCTTTGGACATATCATGAGAAGAAAGAGATTAGAAAATCTAGTAACTACAGGAAAGATCGGATGTAGGTGGAGCAGAGGAAGACAACAAGAACATATTACAGCATCATTCACGTTTTAGATAACAATTGCAATCAATTCTGAAATTTCAGCCCTTTCGAAATTCGAACCCACGTCGAATGAAGATCTGAAGATCCACATCAACTAGAGTCTAACCCCTTAGCCAACTCGGCCACGGAGATTGAATGTTAAAGTTACGAGTATTTCCATCCAGAAATCTAAAATAACTTCTCTCTTTTAGGTCCAATTGAAACCAAACCAGGGTTTCTGGACCACCTACATGTAGATCCACTTGACATTTTCTTGAAATTATTGAAAAAGTGAGTCATACGTCAAAGAACTTTGAAATGTTATCAATTGAAATAGTCAGTAGTGAAATAAATTTGATACAGATTGCCATCAAATAGTTTGTTCCAGAATTCACTGTACTGTCACATAGATAATGAATCAAAATTCTTACATTCAAATGCTTCAAGAAGAATTTGTCCCAGTCCTACAGAAAAAGGTATACTTTTATCTGTGTGTTTTCAGCAGGAGAAGGAGTACCTGCCATTACTACTTTAGCGACTGAAGAATTTCTGAATGCCGCATTCCAGGATTAATAGGTAGTAAAATATGGCCGAATTTCTTGGCCTGCCCGTAGTCTCGATCTTACTTTGTGCGTTAACTCATTATGAGATATACTCAAGTCTAAGCTCTCTACACGAAAATCTAGAAGCTCTGATGATCAGAAAAAAGCTCTGCGATAAGAATTCGAGCAAATTCCTCTTGAGATGCTCAGAGAGAAAATTTACAAAATAACTTTTTCAAAATGTCAAAAGTGTATAGAACTGAATGAGCTTAAAGTCGAGTCACTGATATTTTGTACATGTTACTTGTTGTTCTTGCTTAGTTCTATTGTAGTAGAACTGTTTTAATTTAAAATTAAAGATTTCTAACATAATAATTGTCTATGTGAAAGTGAATTCTGGGACACACTGTACATAGAATATTACCGAACAAACATTAGCAAAATATTAGAATAGCTCCGATAGAACTTTGTTATCATTTGTAGAATAAGTATACAGTTAGAAGTGCCTAGCTGACACGAAAAGGAGTGACTGAGGCAGTGACATCTAAAGGCATAATATTGTTACTAAATAGAATTGTCATGAACTGGAATAACACCGACAAGCAAGTTTTGTCATTAGTGGAATAAGACAACAATTTAATTTCTCTGTGCAAATAAGAATAAACTTATATGACAATTTATAAAGCATTAAGGTTTTTTCAATTTTTTCTAGAAGGAATATCTTCGATACACTGAAAATTCAGTTGTACAGGTTGACATGATGTAAAGTGAAATAATTTAATATCTCTCTATACCACCCATTATGCTTGTTTGATATATATTTTCATGAGCTTGCAAAATTATTACATCTGACATAATATATTTTTAGGCACACAGTTTCAAAGAATATATAACCTATGCTATGAGGTTCATTAAAATTTATAAAATCCCTCGTCGTCAGGGGATATCCTCTGCAAAGCACCACTCGGTTTCGGAATTTTTATTTCTTTCAAAGTTCGTTAGGTACCTTGAAATCTTTGCAATATCTTGGAAGACATTAAAAGAACTTGGAGGGCAATCAAGAAATTTTTGAAATAAAAAATATCTATGGAAAGGAAACTTTCTAAAAAAAATCAATGTTATAATTCTTTGGATTAAGAAAATTAAAAATTTTCAAATAAAGAAGAATTATTGAAAGCAATACTTCTAAAAATCAATATTAATTTTTGGGTTAAAAATATTGGTCAATTTCTTTAAACTTTGAAGTTTGTTTAAACCAAAATTTGTTGAAAATTTTTTTAATTTTTGAAATAAAAAAAATTATTGAAAACAATATTTCTAAAAAAAATTATTTTTTTAAAATTTTGGGTGAAGAAATCTGTTTGATCATTTTTTAAAATTTGAAAGTTTTTTTTAACAAAAAAATGAATTATTGAAAACACTACTTCTAAAAAATCTTCTAAATATTTGGGTGAATTTTATTTAACTTGAAAGTTTTTAACTTGGAAATATTTTTTGAAAGAACTTTGATGTTTCTTTCCAAGTTTCTGAAATAAAAGTTTAAAAGATCTTTTCAAGTATTCAAGGAAGATATTGATTGCATTAATATTTTTTTCTAAGAACTTTGCAATTAGTTATTCATAGTAAATTTCAGGGTATAATTTGCTTTGATTTCTTTCCTAGAACTTCTAAGGAAATTCAAAATATTTCCAAGATCCTGACAACATTTCAAAAGGACTTAAGGCTTTATTAAGAACTTATAAAGAAATGAAAGTTTCAAAACAGTAGGACAATAACAAAATCACCTGTTATATCGTATGGGCCGCTCCCCCTTTTTTAATTTATGAAAGACGAGGAAAATACATATAAAGAATATTGAAAAAATACTTTTCAGACCTATTAGAGGGAATTCTAAAATTAATTTTACTCATATAATTTCCCTTTCTGACAGTTTGTTCACATTTTAATATATGCTTCTTATCTTCTAAATAGGGCACTTAAAAATTACCTTGTTAATATTTTGAACATAGTTCTGTCAAAACAATTAATTTAGCAAATCATAATTTAAAATTTAAATCATTTTTTGTGTATTTTGTATCGTTTTAAATGTGTTTTGAGCTTATTACACCTAAACATCTGCCAGTTATCTTGTACTCCCGTGACAAAATACACTTATCAAATTATTTTTTGGCAAAATGTCATAATTCATTATTTGGTATCGGAGAACACCAAAGACTTTTAATGGAGGACACATGTCATTTATATAAAAATTGGTTAACTAATGGTAATTTACTCAACAAGTCAGTTAAATTTAGGTAGGTAAGATAAAGACATAGTTAAATGGAAGACTATTTCCTAACGTTAAAATACTTTATACGTGTGTCAGTGACAAAAAATAGTAAATATATCTAAAATTTTATATTGTTAGTTGTAGGATTCTGATTTTTATATTTACAACAATGGTAGGTATGTATGTATCTTTTATAAATCTTCTCTCAGAAAAAGTAATTAGTGTTCTTTTTATCTGCAACTATATACGAAATCATGGTTAAAGATTGAAAGATTGAATTGAGTATACCTATCAATACAATTTTGTTACCTAACAACAGCAGTATTGTCTATGGTACAGAAAGCCTAATTGTTTTTAAATTATCTAAAAACAGCTTGAAGTAGGTATCATTAACTCTATGTTTAAAAGATAGAGCAAATTTTATAGATAAATAAAGATAGAAGTTAAACAATAGACTTTTAAAATTACGTGTGTTTTAAAGCAACCATTAATTGTAGAGATCAATTTACCTATGATTTTAGGTGGTTTCATCTTTTTGGATCCCAAAAATATCTACAATCATGACTATCCTCATTGTTTCTAAAAAGTGAACTAAATAAGATCTACGTGAAACCATATCATGGAAGTAGAAAAAGTAGTTTTTAATTAAAAATTATAATTCTGCCAGTTATTTATTATTTAAAAACAATTCATTATGATGTACAACGATATGCATATGAGACAGTAAACTACACTCCAATTGCAGTATCCTACCTATATTTAAATATTCTTTTATGACGTAAATTTTAATTATTCGCATTCATTCATTTGCAATTAGTTAGGATAAACTACAAAGGGAACATTATAAAAGAGTATTATGAAACTACTAACAGTTTGACAGGCTTGAGTTAAAACCATGCCAACCAAAAATTGAAATATCATATTTTACAATTTTATAAAATCATTTAGATATTAAAATCCCCTTCGGTAACGCTTTTTAAATGCCCAGACGGTAAAATATCATACTTCCTATGGATGGATTGGGTTGAAATTTAGAATGCTTTTGGGGTAGAAGATTTGTTTAAGAAATAAAAAATCGATAAGGAGGCCGACATAGAGGGTCAAAAATTAAAGTTTGTTAACCAGCACTTGGTAACACAAATCCAAAAATATTTTTGAAAATATTATTGATTGTTTATTTTTTGGCAAAAAATTCAATATTTCCTGGCGGAAATCATTTAAATTATTCTAAAATCCAAAGGAAACATGCCATCTTCCTCAAATTTGAGATTTAGAATTAATATATTAGAAAAATTGAATGCCTCACTTTTATGGTTGTTGGCCTATGAGGCCCATCAAACTGCTGCGGCAGGACCGTAAAAGTAGAATTTTTAATAGGTGAAATTCTTCACATATAAATGGCTCTAAATAATATAAAATGGTTTAATATTGGTTTTTATTTCATTTTGTAGTGGTTTTGGAATCTTTTCAGTCACTAGAATTGAATTGAAGAAAATAGGTTTTAATGTGTTTGAAGGTTTGTGATGTTAAGAAATAATCAGTTTATTTATGCAAATGCAATGAAGTAATCATATTCTCTACATTTAAATGTTATGCTACAATATATAATGAAAATTTATGCATTATGAAAAGTATCTAGCATGTGTGTGGTTCAACATTCTCTTCCTTTTCAATATATCATCAGCAATCTGTCTTTCAACTGCTGACAATCTTCTGCTGGTATTGGAGCCACTTTTATCACCAGAATCAGTTAACCAGTGTCCAGACTTCTCCCAGAATTTGGCATATGGATATGTATTGAAATTCTTCATTTCAGGACCATCTATTCTTATTCGTAATGGAGCATCAATTGATTGCTTAAAAACTGAAAATCCCCTTTCAGCAAACTGAAGAAAGAATTGGAATGATTAGTACGATCCGTATAATATACGCAATTCTTCTGTCTATGGCAAAGTTTTTGTAGCCAAAATCTTTGTGAAGAAGCTCTTTGGTACAACTGGAAGTCCAGTATTCAAATATTTTTTCATTAACAAGTCAAGTAATTTAGGATGTGAATAAAAGGGAATATTCATCATTGCTTCAGCATAAACTGGCTATTTCTTGCCTGTAATTTCTTTTTCCTGAACTTTAGTTAATTCATTTACAGCCATAGCCCTGGAAGTGCAATATGTTTTCCTTTCTTGCTACCCCCTCCCTTTTTTCTGTTTTGCTGCCCCTACCCCTTTCCTTCTTTTTTCCTTTTTTGTTACCTCCTCCCCCTTTTCCTTCTTTCCTCGCCTCCTTCTTTTTTCCTTGTTTTGCTACCACCTCCCTCTTTTCCTTCTTTCGTCCTCCACTTTTCGTCCCCACCCTTCTGTTTTCCTTTCTTTCTACCCCTCCACCATTTTCTTCTTCCCCCTCTCCCTTTTCTTCCTTAAGCTCTTCCCCTTTTTTAATTTCGAGGGGGGACACATCCAACCCTGTCCCCCCTTGCTCAGGTATGCTACAAAGCGATCTTATGGTAAAATTGTGTGTTAGGTACAACACGACAATACACGAACTTGGCCTCGAAAAATTGTACACTTCTGACTCAAGCTCCCTATTCCCTAGACACAAACTTATATAACCGCTTCCTTTTTCCAAAACTTGCAATGAAACGATGTGAGCTACAGTTTGAAGATATCAAATTTTGTTTAACAATTGCAATAAAAAATCTGACTAAGGAGATGATGAACAAACAATGGGACAAATTGATATTCCATTCTTGAGCCATCGTTAAAACAGGTGGTGATTATAATGTAATGAAATAGACACAAAATTTTATAATATGGCTCATTGTTTCATAAAATATTTTATTTTTTATTAAAAAAATCCATCTAATTTTGCTTTTAAAGTGCGTAAATAGAATTGATTTACTTAAGCATTGATTCTTCTTGACAAATATTATTTCATATTAAACTCCTACAATAGAATATTATTTCGTTTAGCAAAAAATTCCGAATTTCGAATTGATTAATTAAAGGAAATAAGTATTTAATACGAAGAAACAAGTAAGGTACAGAGATTGCAATTCAATAGAATAAAGTTTTAGTAGCTACTAAGAAACATTCAAAAAAATTTATACAACATATTTATAAAAAGAGTATTAATTTACCTAACTATTACCTACATGTGTATATAAATTTGGGTAGGTATTTAATATCTATGAAAAATGCAGATCTCTTGAGATTTTCTTTTATTTAGGTAATTAACGAATATTTGCTTAAATAATATATTAGGTCTATCTATTTAGCAAGGCTCATGTTATTCAGTTGGATATTTAAAAAAAATAGTGCCCGTAGATTTAGATACTTTTTTATCTTTAATTACTTTCACAATTCTCAACTGGTTTTTTAAGTGTTTATGAAAACAATATTATATAGGTGGTCCTTGGTATATTATTATAAAATTCTTTTAGGTATACACAGGGTATCAGAAAAGTTTGTATACAGTTGATATACAGTGATTTCTTTTAAAGAACACACTTTAGAGGCAGAACAATGAAGACGGGTAAGTTCAGTTGTAACAATGAACCAGTTTATTCATTCCCTGACCTGTAGTCAATTCTAAAAATAGATCTGAGTCAGTTCTGAAAGTAGAGCGGTTTATTGATTCGCTGACCTGACAATCATTCGAAACAGGACACAGTTGCAGTGATCTTCTCGCAATTATGGCACGTAAGCTGACTTTTGAAGAGCAAAAATTCGTTTTGAAAAAATATTGGCAGGTGCGCAACTAGGGCCGGGGTGCATTTGGTCCGAACTGCGAACGCACCTCCCTCTCTGATGTTGGCGCCACCTTTATATAAAGCAAAACATTTTTTCAGGCCTTTTTGTACACATTAATTAGTCTAATACTTGAACAGACAAGAAATGCTTAATCCTTAAATTTGTTTTCAAATGTTAACAATAAAAATATAGATAAGATTTTAAAACTAATCATAAATATATTATGTTACCATAAAGTGGTTTATGACCCCCTCTTTATAAATACATACCCCCCTCTAAAAATTCATAGTTGCGTGCCTGATTGGAAACCAGAAAACTCGCAGGATGTGATCCGCGATTGGCGTCTTAACTTTGATACAGATCCTCCAACACATTTGACCTTTTATCGAATCCGAAATAAGTTTGAAGAAACAGGCTCTGTTACTGATGCTTCACGTTCTGGTAGTCCGACAGGGTGCACAGAAAAAAACCGTGAGCACAATTTCTCAAGCATATGCCAGAAGCCCACGAAAATCGATACGCCGTGGTAGTAGTGAAAAAAATACTGAAGGAACTCAATATGAAACCATACATCCCGCGATTAATTAATGTACTTCTGGAGGATGATCCTGGTCGGAGGTCTCAGTTTTCTTAACATTTCATAAATCTTTGTGTGGGTAATACCACCTTCTTAGACAAGATTGTGTGTACAGATGAAGCCACGTTCAAACTCTCGGGGCAAGTAAATTGACACAATTGTGTTTACTGGAGTGATAGCAGTCCACATTTTACTATCACAACCATACCTGAGCAAGGGGGACGTGTTCCCACCCGAAATTTAAAAAAGGGAGGGGGTCAAGGAAGAAAAGTGGAGGCTGGAAAGAAAGCATAAGAGGGAGGAAAAAAGAGTGGGAAAGAAGAAAAAGGGGGAAGGGTAGAAAGAAAGATAATAGAAGAAAGGGGAGGAAAAAAGGAGGGGGAAGAAAAAAAGGAGGAAGGGTAGAAAGAAAGAAAAAAGAAAAGAGTGGAAGAAAAAGAGGCGAAGAAGAAAAAGAAGGGAGCGGAGGAAAAGGGGAGGGGAAAAGAAGAAAAATGGGGAGGGGAAGAAAGAAAAGAAAAAAGGAGGAAGGGGAGGAAAATGTGGAGGGATGGGA
>JAUYWI010001120.1:0-32604 GCA_034780595.1 Parotoplana pacifica
AAATAATGAGTTTTATACCGTTATTGTAAATTTTTATAAATATATTTTATTATGCGAAACGATAATTCTGCACATTATGTGAAACAATATTATGCGAAACAATATTATGCGAAACGATATTATGCGAAACAATACGACACCGTTGATGAAATTCACTACCTAATTACGTATAAAATTAAATTAAAAAATAGTAAGAAACTAAATTCCATTTGTAAGTTTTCAATTATTAATAAGATTTAATAACTTAGACAACATAAAAATTTCGTTAGTATGTCGGTATATTATGTACATACTTTGTGTTCAGACATAAAATTTATCGTTTAAAAATGTAACAACCAAAATATAACTATGTTTACATATATGTATAATATTGAACTGGGATATTTTAATCATCTAGTTTTAACTAGCTATACATGCCTAATACGTGACTGGGCTAACTAACAATACAAAATGTACAAATGTACAAAGTTGAACCGGAATGTAATGTGTTAGAGGAAGTAAATCAATGTTCATGGCCAGCCTGACATTCAGAGGACGACGCCAAGGCATAAACGGAGGCAAAAGGAGTAGAATTGTATGTCGTTAAGGTTAGAAGATCAATCTTTGAGGTCAGACACTCTGTTATGACTCAAAATAGCGATACTATTAAAATAAATTTTGATGCATTTAGAAAAATCTATGTGTTATCAGTTAGATGCAATTAAAACTGTCCATCTCCATCTATCTATCTTGTGAAACAATTGACAACACTGTCCATTAGCTCAACGATTTTCTTGGGACCGGCTTTTGACAAAATATACCTACATAGGTACATCTATCTTTACTGATATGTATAAAAAGTTGACTCAGTTAAACCAGTTGAATAATAGAATTTGCAAATACGTACGATTTGTATCTCACGTTTTTTTAAATAAATAAATAAATAATATATTACACATAATGTGAAAGTAATATATTATATATGCACTGCAATATAGATAATAGATAATACCGATGTTATTAATTCATTTTCAATAAATTTATTTCCCACACCAAAATACGGACTAATTTGATATTCATTTGGGTTCAAATCAAGCATGTAGATGTTTATGATCAAATAGATGTGTTTTCTTCTACCAAACAGATCTACTCTATTATTTCCACATCCTAGTAAAAACAGCTATTCAAGTAAACGTTTGTTTGTGAACTACATATAATATGGTTGTATGTGTATGATGAACCATGTACCGAGCAGCAAGCTAGTGTCTTGTAGGTATATTTGTAGAATCAGCATAATTGAATAAGTCAGACTTTTAGATAAGGAAAAAATAAATTTATGGCGGAAATTCAAAATAATATAATAATATATCAAAGAATTTCCCACTTTCTGCTTATATATGGTAGAAATACTGGAAATATTATTTTGAAAATCGAGCTGATTTTTATCGCTATATCTATTTCATTTGGTAAAAGTGCTTAATCTATTTAGCATAATATCAAGACCTTGTCACAAAGCCAATAAAGACCATTTCGTATCCTAAAAAATAGAAGTATAAATGCTGTATAACACGAAGAATAACTAATACTTTATGTAACATTTCACTAATATAGTTTTGATAGACCATCTGAACTATTGAAAGTATCTACTAATCACTCGATTTTATCAATGAATTTAATTAAGAATCTGAAATAATAACACATTAGTTTTGAAACTAATGATCAAAACAAACAATATTTAGTTACCCGCTTCAATACTACAAATATGGACAAAAAATCCCGGCCAACATTGCCTTATATGTATAATTTCTTAAGCAACAAATTGCGAAAATGATTTGATTATGACAGTTTTTTTTTTACAAATCTGTGTGCAGGGCAAGATGATTTCTCCTGAGAGTATATTAGTAATACGATTCATGAAGTTGGCAATAACCAGGTTTCCCATTGTTTTGTTAGCTGCTTTTGCTTGTAATGCGGTAGGTAGGTACTAGTGAGCATTTATAATCAATTTTCTTTAAAATCACAAAAAATAATATAATAATAGAGATGTTGTATGCCAAATGAATAACTAAATGGGCTGCTAAGCAGATTACCATACATACAGTGCCAAACTGCATCACACTGATTTAACATGGGCTAAGTTCTTAACTTAGAAAAAATGGCGAGTAGGCACGAAATAATTGCATTATTTAACTCGACCAATTATTCAACACAATAACAACAACATACCGAACTGTACAAGTTCTGCCAGTTTGCCTTTTATCTCGTTTGACAGAAGCGCGTCCAAATCAGCAGCCGACTTTCTGGAAGGAATCCGATGTTACTCAACTTGTTGCTCGGAAGGGGAAAGGGATGATGAGTAGGTAGGTATAGGATATGTATGTTATTGTTGTTATTATTGTCTGTGATTCTTAGCAACTCCTTGGGGACTGACTGCTTTTAGGTCTTCGTGTAAAAGATTTGCCAACAAAATTCGTCAAATTGTTCTTTCAATTTGAATTATGACAATCTTCATTTGAACTTGGGACTAGAAGCAGCCCATTAGGCAAAACCTTAAAGCCAAATTATCAAGACTGTATAATAATAGAAATAAGTCTTAGAAAGTTTTCAATCAAGTAAGTACTGTTTTTAAGAAGTAGACAAAGTCCAAACAGTATAAAAATTGTACTTTCTATATTTAATTTAAATGAAACCATAAAAATACATTTTTAAAAAACAACTACGAATATTATATCATAGTGTATAAAATGACAATCTAATTATAACTGAATAAACAGACTTATTCGTATATAATACCTACTACATCTCAGTGAATGCAAAAAATAATAGTTTTGAGAGTACTTTAGTAAACTCTAAAGGTACAACCGATATTTAGTTTCAAGCACGTTTGTCAATGATTATAAAATTAATAAGAACAGATTATGTTCGTGATCAAGTTCCCTTGAGAGGCAAGGCCTCTATATATGTGGATGCACTGACACGAATCGTGCCCAATTCTACCTATGTACACTCCGCTAGACTGAAATTTAGATTAGCCAAGTAAATAAAAAAGATTAAAAACTAAGCGAACTCAAACATGTTTTATAAGGACGAGTATAGGTAAAGAAAAGTTAATGAGTACGACACTAATTATTATTCGTAGCTAGTTATCCTTTATAAGTTGTGGGATAGTTTGTTTTATATCAAAATAACATGCCAATTTTATTTCCTAAGTACGCATATGTATTAACTAAGGAAAATGTTTTGCTTATAACAGAAACTATAGGTACTGGAACATTGGCTACTTTCCAGCAAATGCGTAACAAATGTCAATTTCAATACCCCAAAACAATACCGTAAGAGCCAGAAGTTCAACATAGTATCTATACACAGTACATACACACACAGTTAGGGCAAAAGAAAGCCAGCTACTTGTCAGATCTTATTTAGACAATGAAGATCCCAGCGGAGTCTGTTGTTTCACCTAATAGCTAAGTCATAATCATCCATTTCAAGTCTCTGGTTATAATGCTTCGACATTTATAGATGACCAGCCAAATAAACGATATGTCAGTTACGCGCTCGTCTACGAAACAAACTCTTAATTAAAAGAAGATGTATTTATATACCTTCATATATTACAAGACATTCGCATGTATCATACAATGCCGAAAACTACATATTTTATATATAAATAAAGCATATTTGATTTTAAATCTAATGAACGTAGCTTTGCACCAGTCTGCTTAGTGTGTACCAAGAACACGCATTTCGTCATTAGTTTCCTTAGTGGCAATGTAAAATAAAAACCAATCTATAATTATCAGCTGAAATAGTTACAAGTATAACACTAAAAAATGTTTAAATTTAAATATTCAATTTCGCATGGGGCACTCAGACCTATAAGACTCGTAGATATCTGTTAGTCAAACAACAAATAAATTGCTTAAAACTAATTTGTATTTTTGCTAAACAAAAGTTATACCTAAATGATGATTTGGTCCCGAATACCAAGTAGTGGAAAGGGGGCGGGCGGTGATATGTGGGGGAAAGAAAACATCAAACTTAAAGGATAACTTGTGCCTAATGACCGTGAACCCATTGCATCGTCAGTAAGTTAGTTGGTAAAGATGATGATGACACAGGAGCAGATAAACTCAAACCCGGAACACGCTAGGACAATCTGGCACATTTATTATTCCTACAAACCGAATATCATGAGTCACACAGAAATTATAGCGGAACACAGTTTGGTGCGAGCAAGCAAAGCAGCTACAGGGAGGCGGCAGTACTCGATGATCGAGCTATTCATGTAGCGTCCAGCCAGCCAGACACATTCACAACCATCAGAGAACAACAAATAAATCAAACCCTGGCATCTTATAAAACACTTTAGTCTAAACCATGCGACTTCCACTTGAATTCAATTTACGAGGTTTGATAATTTCATTCAGCAGACCCACCCCGGCTGGCCCATCATACCTAACCAAACAAATTTTCCAAATCACAAGAAACAAACAAACCAGGGGAAAATAATCAGAGAAATATCTCCGATAAAACGCATATTATTGACCAGTGGCTGTGTAAAATTTAATATAGGCATAAATCTATTGTTGAATGACTGGGGGATAATATATTATATAGAGATAAATATTCATTAAAAAAATAATATCTACACAACCAACCACAAAGTCTGTGACTGTTTTGAGAAACAATCATTTCTTCAAGCACAAAATTAGACGAAGATAAATGAAAACCTATTCGAGTGAAACGGACGATGTGAATTTGAATATTTTAAACAGTCCACAAAGAATTCTTCTCCCAAAGTCAAGATCTGCTTATTCTAACAATTTATTTTAGATAGTAATTTTTAAGCATTTCTTGTTATCTACAATTTATTAAAAAATTGAAATTTCTGAGAATTTTGCTGACTAATAATTCTATCAGATGAGTTATGATTGCTAGCAAATTCTTGTCAAACTTATCATACCAACAGCTAGTTATTTCTCCTCTGAGTTATGCTGTGACCACAGTCCAGTAGAGACATGTATTCTGATCATCAATTGTCCTTGGGGCAAGTCTATTGACGATTTCCCGTGTTCAGAAAATATGAATGGGTACTTTGCTTGCTGACAGACGTAAACTTGGGTGTTAAGCAGGAAATTAGGAAATTGGAAAACCGCTTTAGACGAACAATAAGCAATGAGTCGATTTTTCAATAACAAAAATATATTGCTTTGAAAGAATACAACAACAAATAAAATTTATAATTTGGTCATTATTGTTCGTAGAGGTGAACTTTCGAGCAAACTACCTGTTATAGTTTCAAAGTTAATTTAAATATCCCATCTTATATACCATAATATGTAATATAAAAAAAGATATGTGGACTACTTAAGGAATAAAAGGGCGTTTTCTACGGAGACCAGACCAGAATTTCAACAACAGGAAACATCCAAAGGCGACAGGAACTAACAGAGAAAGCACAGCCAATGTTCAACAACATTGTCGCAGCGAGAAATCAGCTTTTCCTCGGCTTTTGTCAATCTTTCTTCATTGTATTTGAATCTTTGACATTTTCACTGTTAGACCCAAATGCTGTTCTCTGAGCTGTGTCTTATAATAGATGGGTACATTATTGTTCAAACCATAATTGATTTAATTGATGAGTTTTAAATTGTAATTGCTCTAAAAGCGTTCTGTTTTTTATGTTTAAAACACACACAGCTATAATAAAATTATAGAAATTTTTAGTTTCATTTGAATGTTCTATTATGTAGGAGGTTTGATCTAATCATATTATAATAAATTTTTAGCACAAAGTATTGCATGCTTTGATGATGTTATTTCTCATCAGTTCCTATATGTACCAACTATGTACCTATTGTAGGATCTAAGCAAAAGTAAAAAGGCCATACTTCTAATGTCCTTAAAAATGGGAAAATAAAATTGACAGTCATTGTTGTACGTATCTACATTTAAAGCAAATAGTTGAAAAGGAGCAACTTATCTAGGCGTAAAACTATAATTAAGTTTAGCATTAGTAAGTGGCAACAGTTGGGAGAATTTTAAAGCTTCTCTGGATTAACGTGATACGTGTCTGCACAAACGAGCATTATGGATGTTTAGCAAAATATTTAAAATGTGAATTACCAGAGCTTGGTTATAGATTTATACGTCTTAAGGGTTCATAACATCTTGGTCTTTAAAAGTACAAGGTAAAAATTGGTGACATTGTAGTATCGGTACATTGTACATGCTGCATTCAGAGTGGTTTTTAATAGTAACATTACTAGGCAAAAATACCAAACAAATAACGCAGAACATATCTAATTAAACATTAAAATAACAAAAACCGTTGAAATAATTTTGCTGTTTCTTACTAAACAAAGAAAAAAGTAATTTGTATGCATGAAATTATAAAAAAATGTCTAAAAGGGTATCCTGAAGCTTATTATAAACAGTATTAAAATTTCTCAACCAATTCGTCATTTTGACATTTAACAAATTTCACACGCGGTTGATTCTCCAATTATGTATCTTAAATGTTCAGGCTAGCAAGATTACTCTCTTAGGTTTGATCTCTTCGCACAAACTAGCCCCAATATTTGTACAAAAATTTAAAAAATGATCTCAAAATCTCCATATATACCACATAATATATCACAATACTACAGCACAACGGTTCACTCCATATATTTCCTCCACATTTAATCTGTGATTGATTAAAACTTTTGGTTTGACATACCTACAACAGAAGAAGATGGGAAATTCCGCTAGCTCACTCACTCACTCACTATCTAGTCTGCTGTGCTTGCTCGGATAGTAGTCGAGCCCCATTGATTTCAACCAAATCACATTTCTGATTTTGTATAATAAATATAGTGAGAATTAATAATTACAAAAGTAAATATTTGCATTTTTTAACATCCATTCTTTATTTGCGTCTCTCTCTATCTGTAAAATAAACTGATAAAGTGTATATGTAAATAAATATTTTTTTTACTGTATTTATGATCGAGACAATAGATAAAAATGGGATCATATCATAGTCGTATGATTGTGGGACTTGATGAAATCAATAACATTAACAAATCTTAACTTTTTGAGTTTTGTGATTGCGGTTGGCTGTTTGAAACTGGTGTAAAAATGCTAAACTACGCATCAGTGAATGAATTATAACAGTTCAAAATTATATCAGGAAAATATTTTGTCTTTAACCATATAAGAAATAAAATATAAAGCGGGTGCCAAAATTGAAATTTATTTTTAGCAAAGTAGTTATTCTAAAAGTTTTTTTAATAATACCTAATATACGTTGGCATATAAAGGTAATATATATTTTTCATTATAAATGGGTAGGTACAACGTAATTCCTGGGCTGGCTATATAATGTGAAATATCTAACGTGTAGTCTTTTGTTGTGTCTAACTTCCTTTCTGCTGTAATTAAAAAGTACTTCAACTACAAAGTGGCTAAGCACATCTCATTACAAAAACTGGGTGACATAATCGAGAATCTCTGAATTCGAAAATGGTTCGCCTCAGTTAGACGGTGGTGTATTTATCCTATATTAAGTAAGTGGCTTCGACAAATATTTTGTATGCCTAGATAGATAAAATGTGAATAGCATTGTTTTGTGAAATATATAAAGCAGAAACTGTTGTGAAAATATACGCAGTATTAGGAAAGCAAAAACTTTTAAAAATAGATTTTATTTAAAATTATATAGAAGATCTATTTTAATATTTAAAAAATCTACACACGCTATAAATCTAACGCAATATGATATTTATAAGTAATCTCAAAAACAAGAACGAGATCTAAAATAATTTGTCAGCAAATTGAATAATAGATTTTTTCGAAAGAATTCATAATATACGTTCATATAATGTACATTTAAAAAATGATGATTCATCCTTAAAGCTTATTATTGCGTTTTGAAAAAATGTAATTATATTTGGATATGCACATCCATAATAATAGAAGTATAAATGCATGTGCATAATGCTATACCCATAGTAAAAACAAAACTAAGAATGCTTAAAAAACTTGCTGCTTTTTATATATATTTGAATTTTGAAACAGAGAGTAAACGACAATAACAAAAAGATTTCCTACCAATACAAAATGCATATAGTAGAAATTAATATTTTTATTTTCAACATCATACAACATGATGTAATTAATAATTACAAAAAGCGAATCACATGCAAACTGGCTTTGATGTAAGTAGGTGTGACAAAAAGAACAAATTTAAGTCTAGTTAGACATTACTTTGTTTGATTATAAAAGATAATTTTTAGATTTTTCCCACTATCAACTCTGGTCTGGTTCTAGAGATCGCGTGTGACACTTTAGTTAAACTGTGTAGCAGACAGATAAATGAACCCCAAAACACAATCTCTAATAAAGAGTTTCCTTCGATAAATTACTTATAGGTACTCTTTCAGTGGTGTTTTAATTAATTAAAATTCAGGTAATATGGCTCACACTATCATGAGTAGTATGATCATTACCAACTAAATTTCATACGATGGTCTTGCCATACAGACGATATCAATAGGGTCTATTATACTATGAAGATTTCTATATAATGCAATATCCTATGTGCTGAACTAATTCTAAGCAAAGTAATTTCTTTATGCCATATTATTATTTAATAAGATAGGAACATGCAATTAATAGGGTGAGCTTTTTCAATGCCAACATCCTTTAAAGAGAAACCTACGATCACTATCTATTACAATTACAAACGACGTAAGGTGTCATAAAAAAATAACTGAAATATAAAAAAAAACACCAATTAATTTAAGTAATGTATAGTTTTACCAATTTTACAAAAGATAAAAACACTTCTGATCCCAGAAACACTGAAACAAAATTGATTAAAGGTAACTAATGTACTATCTTAAATTGAATAAACAATACCTTAGATTGCTTTCTAAATTACCTCAAGATATTTTAATAATACATAACCAATTGGGAGAATGAATGCTCGTAAATTAATGACGTACACCTCCACAATATTCGCATGAACACACAGTTCGGTTAAAACGTCTATTCCTGATATAAAAGAACAAATTGTACCTAATGGCACATTGTATGTCTTCATAATTGTTATTTTCCTTCTCTAAATGCATAATTAAAAACTGATCAAATTAGATACCTATTCAAAATTATAATCCTCGGTTAGTCTTGTTTGTATTTAATTGAATGCTATTTTTAACACGCCCAACATTCTGTAATTAACTAATCAGTAAATCGTTTATAAAGTACAGGCTTAAAATAAGATAATGCAAAGGAAAATAATTCCAAATAGACTATCCGTATCTTCCTTCATAATATGGAGGTATTTACTTGGACAATTCAAATAGTATTATCCTTATAATATTATCATATTGGCATAGAGGTTTATATATAATACGGTTGAGAGCCTATTATGAAAATGATAATAATGTCCCAAAAGATATTTGACTACATTAAATTTTATCCTTGTAAGTAGAAAGACCAAATTCTGAGCAGCAGCATCATCTCATTATTACAATACCTACATATTACAAAAACAATACCCATCTCAATGCCAAAATACCCGCCTGCTCGTTTATCCTTTGGCTGAATATATTGCCAAACAGGATTTTGGCTGTACATATCTGAAGGAACCTTTCCAATCTTCTTGATACCGTTCTTCCTAAACGAGTTATAGGTATGTAAGTAGTAGATTACATAATCATGGCCGTTCTCTCGAAGGAATTGGCGCGGTCAACAATTAACATCGGTATTAAGATGAAATTGGTAGACAATCCCACACACTACACGCCATGCGATACTTAGTAGATCAAGTCACGCAACAAAAACAACACTAAATTAGACAGCCGTTTGCTAAACAATCTCGTTTGCCTAATGTTTGGGAGGTATTACTATAGATATTTTCAGCATGAAAATAAAATAAAATTCACGTAATGCATTCATTTTTTAAAAGTTAATTTTCCTAGCTGATTTCAAGAGGGATGAGTGAAATATAATACCCACTTGAACTTACCTCAGATGCTACATAGAGTAAGAGGGGCAACTATTCAAATGCTAGGCATTCTAAATCTGTAATATAGTAGGTAATGGTCATTGAAAGTTTATGTACAAGTCTCAATGAATTGAAATTTAATAAACAACCTAAGTAAACTAAACTAAAGAAATAGCTGGGGTAATATTTTCGACAGTTGCTTTTGATGCATGTAATAAACGTTATCACTAATAAATCCAGAATGTCAAAATATCCGGCACAAAAAGTACATATGTTATCGTAATCGTCAAACTATAGAGTATGTATTGTGACCTAGATGATATAATTTAAAACAATTCTAAACTAGCTATATAAAAATATAACATTCAAACTTTATTCATGAATTTTAAATACTAATCCACTATTTAGAATAACATCATTAATTTTGATTAATCAAAGTACATTTCTATGTCTGAAACGGTGGTAATGTTATTTCAAATATTCTTGAATTTTATAACTTCTCATAAGGCCATATGGATAATAAAATTAAAAACTTAGCTTAATATAGGATGGCAGCAAATTAATAGTAAATTTGAAAGATAAATCTATCTAGTGTTCGACTAAGAAATTAAATACGTCCGGCTTTAAATCAGACAAAATGTTTATAATAAATCACCAAAAGGCTTATCTATTAATTGGAATTTTAAAACATTCAGCAATTCTACGTACAAATTAGGAATTTTTGGGCAGAGAGAGAGAGTAAGAGCCACATAATAATAAAAAATTACACAAAAAAAGAATAATCTGAAAAACAACACAGCAGTGATTAAAATGACTCAATCACTTAACTGCATGCAGTGTGAATTGCAATAATAATAATTATTAATTAGGTTTGAATTTATAAAATAACACAAATTTCATCTCGCGGCAAAAAGAAACAGACTGAACCGTAGGTAGGTATCGCAGAAAGCGAGGAGGTTCGCTTTGCCGATGATTTCAGGAAATGGGTGCCCGACAGTCAAAGGAAGGTGGTACCTTTTATGTAACGACGACGCTCCTTTTGAAATCCAAGCAAAAAACATATTATCACAATTTAATCTGCAAGCAAGCAAGCAGACACAGTTGTGGATGTACGGTACCACAACACATCTCTATGTCAGGTCTCTGTTTGCTTCGATGTGTTGCTCTTCCTTGAGAGTACCCAATATACGTCCGTACTGTAAAAGCGAGAATAATATTCCAACAGAGGTGATTAAAACATAATGAACCAGATTGAATTTCAATTTAAATAATATTTTTATTGTTTTCAACTATTCTAAATGGGATTGAATGTTCCCCAACTCTCCCAAAATATATTAATTAACATATAATATCAAGGTCAGGCGATTCTTGTACCTATATTGCTTTGTCTTCTATAAAGACATTTATTACGTCCATTTGAAAACTTTATTTCATACCTTTCGTGAAAATATTACCAGGCATTAGAAGTTGACTTAGATCTGCGTGATCTCATAGTTAGGCATGGTAGCAGGCAATTCAAAATTTATTATTAGATAGATAAGAATATAGATTTTTTAAAGCAAGGCCTTTGTTATATCAATATGAAATGCATATAATTAATACTTAGGAATAGGTACCTACACACACACAGAATTTTGTGCGATAATTTATACAATTTATTATATTTGTTTTATTCCATTATTGCTAACATTCATGCACGGCCATTGTATCGTCAGTGTAAATATCAATTAATTATATATTCGTGAAAGACAAAACTACATAATGGATAGCACAGGTACTTGACAAAAATCACACTGTTGATAGAGAAATTATTATACTTATGTAACACAAAGTGATTTATTTTGACCGTAAAATTCATCAAAAAGAAACAGAAATTAATATTCTTTAGGTACCTCTCGCTAAATAATTCCACATCATGTATTAAGCTTATTTAACAATTTAATTATAGACAATGTAAAACATTCAAAGGAAACAATAATTACATCGAATTCTATAAGGCAAACATAAACCCTAATGAATTAGATTTAAGGGATTCACAGAATATTCTAATGTACAAATACATGGAGCAATAGAATTTTCTTAATTTTCTAATTATTTAGCCTATATAAATAATATACTATGCATTTCTATGTATTTTATCTAAGCAGTAAATTTTTGTGTTTTAAAATAGTTTACGATATAAGTACATTTTTAATTCACAAGGCGAGTAACAAACGAATGAACAAAAAATGGCTTCACTGTAGGTAAAAAATTAATAAAATAGCAAATGCTATAAAGTTGTATTAACTTTATTAACATTTTTAGTGGATAATTTTGATTAAAACATGGATGGAGTATCTAGTTTACTTTCAACAAAGCAAAAATTGCCATAATGGCGGTATGCAGTAGTTACTCGCTTGTATGTACAGCAGTTGCTGGTTTCGTCTGAATTTAAATTATGTTATTTATTAGAACTGTTAAAACAGTAAGGGGATAATTTTCATAATTCAACCTATTCACTTGTCAACATAATCCTATGACACACTATGTCCGTCATGTGGCCATCGCATAATGCCACATCATCATATAAAATAGTTACCGGCCGACAAAAACAAATTTTATGTAATGTTATTATTACGAGCATATTTTTTTTAAATAAAGAGCAATTACAATTTTTTTATAATGAACATAAAAATGCATTTAGTCATGTAAAATATGTGTAAATCCAACACATATAAACATGTCTGCATTAGTCATCTATTAAAAGCCTCTAATAATAATCAGTTTAGAAAAGAAAGTTGAGGATTAACATCTCCAAGCATCATCCAAGGTCGTATGTCAGCCATTACACTTTATCTTCGAATGTTTTCCAGTCAGCTATAACAATATGTAGCCTCCTTGTGGAAATCAAGAATTAAAAACAAGTGACTTATTTCAGTAATAACACTATGTAGGTACCAGGAGGTAAGCTTCATTGTCTTTCTGAAGTCAGATTATAACCAGCCGAATCTTTCAAAAAAATAATCGACAGGTAAAAAAAGCTGATAGGTACCTGCAAATACAAAAATGAATGTTTGAAAATTTAAAACTGATGTGTGATAAGGTACCTCTATTCCATCCTCCAAAATCTATAGTACGTATAAATCTATCAGTCTAATGTGCGCTGAACAATATGACAAAATGCATAAATTATTCAATATCAAGTTTTCAGATCCGTTCCTTCATTCTTTTCTTGTCAGGAATTTAAATTGAAAAATATGTGACTGTTTGATAGACAAATAGTATATTACGTCAGTAGGAATCTCTATGAATATGATATTCTATATCTATGGTAAAAAGCCTTACTGAGAATAGCGGGGATAAGAAATATAAGAAATACCAGGTTATTGTTTAAAACAAGTTTTAATTTTGAGTTCAATTAGAGTCAGGGCCACTATCAACATTCCGAACCTAATCATAACACTATTTTTACTCTGCGATCATAACACTGTAATATTGATTTGTTAGTGGTTTTATTTGTTTAGTAGACACTATTAGATACGTATTTTAGTGGCATAAATAAAACAAAACTAAACCAACAAATTTTAGTTTTGAAATTTTTCTAAAAATTCATTATACTCAATTAAGTAGCTGCTTACCTTTCCACATCAAGATCTCAAAACAATAGTTTCAGTAAGATGCCAACAAATTCGCTTTGCAATAATTGATTTTTGATTTCGATAAACAAACAATCAGCCTAACATACTTATCATAATAGCTGTTACATACAATATACCCACAAGAAAGAGTTATCATTGCATAGCGAAAACATGACTTAATTAAATTTATTGAAACAATAATCGAGAGGGTTCAAACATAACTTTGTCTGCCTCGGGCCTACATACAAATTCATGGCAAAGCAAGACGTGATTACATCATAAGAAAGTGAGCCGAGTCAGCCAAGAGTAGAAACAGATTACCTTTCTTATTATGTCGTCCATGATTGCAAGAAGAAACTCAGCATCGTCCACAACCTTCCAAGTCATGTCATACAAACAGAGTTGTTGGAATAACTCGACCTAGGGCGATTATATCATTCACTCATTCATTTCAATCCCAAGACAAACCCAACTCTCGGCGACGGCGGTGAGGTGATGGTGTGATAATAAATGATCGAGTTTTTCGCTTGTTTCACTTGAATTGATATTATGTTCTTGTACACCTTGGGGGCCATCCATTGGCGCTTGGGGACGAGATGGCGGTGATTTCAAAGCAAAGCAGTGCAATATGATGCGATGCAGCAAAATTAAGACATATAAGATATAAAGAATTTGATTGAATAAGTGAAAAGCATTTTCTTAGCAAACTCGGTCTTCTATGTATATAGACACATGTTTATGTTTACTTTGCTCTCAATTACAATTCAATTCTTCGATACATGTGTCGCAAATTACTACATATAAACGTACAAACGAGTATAAATGAAGAAATGAAAGACGCATCTAATTAGAGACATGATACAGATCATAACAAATTAGAATTTTGGCAAATAAATAATAAGAAATCGATATAACTAATAGTTCAACACCTTGTCTAGTGGTCATCATCAGGGCTGAATAGGGATACAAAATGGGGATAGTAAATTTACAACAAAGATCTTAATAATGCCAATAACAAATCTATAAGAAGCCATTTAGTCAAATTATTATAAGACTGATGCATTATGCGTCCTCTGCATGATTGATGAAACATTCTAATTTTGCATTATCCTAATATCTCAATTCATTTACCAGTTCTACAAAATGTACATCTAAAATCAACCTACCAAATACATAAGTTGGTGTATCATTTTATAAAGACAGATAATATTAGACATCAAACAACTTGGGCAAAAGTTGTAGCCAGCCTGACCAGTCAGTCGCATCGGCCTGTGTGTATAGGTACTGACCAGGTCAGGCCCATTCAAAAGGAACCATATTAATGCAATGACAGCCGGCGCACTAACTCCACTCTAAATGTACTAACTAAGTTGTAGGGTGGACAACAACCGCCTCTCACGATGTCTGATCTGAACACGGAATCTCTGTACTATCGCCGGTTGCTGCTGTGTCGATTAACACATGCACACAATGTTCCCAGCACAGATTGCCACGTCCTAGTAAGGTTGGTTAGCACATAATTTTAAGAAATGGCGCTTCCATTGCTTTTTTTGTTTAAAAAAATATCTATAGATAATCGTATTATATGTTATTTTTGTCATTAGTCTATTTCCGACTGTGCTTCTCTCTAAATTGGAATGTGATTACGACATTGCATTTGTCGGGAATTAGCATTCATTTATAATGAAATCAATTGCCTGAACAGATTCAACATTATTGGACATGTAAAAATGATAATATTATGAAACTACTTTGGGTTCACCTCTCAAATGACAACTGCGAACAATCAAACGGCAGTTGTTCTATATCAGATGCAAAGAAATTCTTGGCCAAATAGTATCCCCATATCCATGTTGTCCAATGGAAGGTGCAAAGAAAATGTTGTTATTTCTGCTTCCCTAAAGGGTAGCACAGTGCCGACCTGGTATGTTGGTTTTAACAGGGACAATATAAATTAATAATGTTCATTGATGTCAAAAAATTAAGTTGGAAAGATTACTGGGTTAAAGTGAAACCAGTTTAGGTCATTTGTCACTCTGATTACTTACGATAGATTTATCTAAATCCCCACCGCCTTGGTTTCACTATCCGCCAGAGGAAGATGATTTATTATTTTTAATTTACATTTTAAATCAAACATATTTTAAATGACAAACTGTTCATTTCACATGTTAATTTGAGGAACTTTGCTTGTAGCATAGAAAATGATTATAATAATTCGCATACTTATGATTAAGTTGTGTGAATAAATGTCTGAAAGGGGAGAATAAAAATGAGAATAGCTTCTCTGGTTTCAATAGGTATGACATGACTCACAAATGAAAATTGTCAAACAACGCGCAGTTGATACCGCATTGAGATATGTATTCGTTAAAAATAATAACGGAAGTATTATAAAATCTCCATATCCTCAACTAAACTGCTATAAATCGGCTTGGCTATGAATATCAAATACCTATAATATTAATATTATTATTGTTTATTTTAAGTTTTTGTTAAACATCTATGACATTCCATTAGAAAAAGTTAAAATTAACTAAAAAAACAACAAACCTAACTTCAAAGATGTGTACATATTCGCACTGACACAGAGGGCTGGCTAAGTTGAAATATTTGTTTTTTAATGAAGAGATCGGTAAAGAAATATAATATATTATTCTTAACATTATTCATTTAATGCAAATTTAACAAACCTGGTTAGGTTTTAATGTTAATAAAATTGTCAAAATAATTATTTCCATAAATATGCATCCGATTCATTGAAGTTCTCTCAACTTTGATCTAAGATCTCTACTTATCTAGACCAAGCGCAAATAAAGGCAAGATCCTTTCAATTCGAAGGTGAAAAAATCCTCTTTATTCACTTAGCTAGGAACTAATACAAATGAATGTGGAGAGTTTTAGTGCAACCAAATATTTTATAGCAATTTATTTGATTCAAAATTAAACTGGATAAACATATTAATATCAAACAAATTTAAAACTTTATAATAAAACTTGCAACATTATATGAAACATTTGCGCATTTTCTTAATATTTTCATAAAATGCATTAACAAAACTAATCGAAATATGTTTTATTTAGTTAATAAGCTTTTACTACAAATATACTTTATACACTATAATAAATTTTAAAAATGATATTAATTTCAACACTCAGCAATATAATTAGGTACATTCAAATGGTTTATTAAAAAATAGATTAACTTAAATTTGCCTGTTTCGTGCGGCCAAGATTTGCAGTAGCTCTACTAACACAAAACTAATTAATTAAATATTCTTCTCTATTTAGGACAATATAGAGTACTCGAATTATGGCTCTACTCGTTTTACAAGAAAACAAAGAACTATGAAATGCATGCCAAATCTGCACATGGAGAAAATAATTACATCAGATTAAATTCATTATTGGTGAATCATAATTTAGTAGTTTGAAATTTTAACATAGTATTAGGTATTGCAGGTTAATATACACCAGATTCAGTTTCTTAAAAAAGTAAAACATCAAACTATACTACTATCCAAAAAATTACCTCAAAACAGTAGCGAGATTATTTAATCATTTTAAACAATATCATAGAATTGCTAATCATCTCAATCGGTTAGCTATCATTTTTGAAAATAAAATAATCTTACTCATCTTAGCCTAGCACATAAGCATAGGTTACCCACCACCTTGTATTTCAAGAAGAAAAGTTAAGTCTACTGAATGAAGTATTAATAATAAAAGTGTTAGAAGTGAAGGTTCATCGTGGTGGAGAAACGGGTTCGTGTAATTTATTGATTTACTGTCCAATAAATTCTCCTAAGAAGTAAATAATAAAGTTTTTTTAAATAAATGATTGGCAATATTAAAACGGTAACATAAACATTGACAGATAATATGGCAGCCTCCACAATACCTAAGACGGCCGGCATGCCTCCAATATTAAGCTCCATAACAGCTACAGACCTGGGTATCCATTCTGATTGACGTAATCCTATCAATATATACTTCTTTCTTCTTTTAAATAGAAAACTGCAATGTCCGCAAGTTGCGAGAAAAAAATACATTTGGTCAATTTAGCCAGGCAGCATCGATATCAATGGATATTAATTACTAATTCAGTAAGATTATTGTTCTATTACCATTATGGACACATGTCACTGACAATAGGAACATGTCAATGGCCAAATCTATGACTATATCAAACCAATCATTCTACATTAACAAAAGAATTTTAAAAAGTTATCCTACTAGACAGAAAATAAATAATTTATTTACGATTTTGTTATTTTTTAGAGATATTAAACGAGCGATAGTTCCTTCTAGTATAAAGGCATAAAGGACACTAATGGCGTCTTCCTTATAATTTGTAATTTATTGCATTTCATTTATACAATTTATTAGGTTTTTATTCTACATAGTATGATTTCATTATTCATATGACAAAACTCAGCTTCAAATTCAAATATTTAGTCAGTATTAAGGTTAAAATGTATAGCTTATTCATTACCACACATTGTGATATATAATGGGTGATATATACAAAAATGTTACCATCTATTATTAACTTGAAAACCGTTCGTTTGGGGTGGAATTGGAATTAAGTTATTTTGGTGCTAGTAGTAACTCAACATTTCTATTGTTATTTGATCAAAGCTTAGACCTCGTTGATATGACAGTTTTGAACTTGCATGTCACAAAATTGCGTTAGCGTGAATGATTATCGCATGATTATTACATGCAGTTTTTTTAAATATTTGATCGCTTAAATCAACAAAAAAACTACTAAAAAGTACATGAAAATGTTATTTAAGATTTATATCTATTAATTTATGAAAAAAATAAACTATGTACGAGTACATGTGCAAATTTTCAGTTTAATAGTTCTACGAGAAGCTTTCAGTAGCTTAGTGACACCAGAAAGAAATTAAAAATGAAGAATCAGATCTGAAGAAAATATGATAAATAGACTGATGATAAATTGGCAAATGCGATGGATCACTCCAGCTTTTGACAAATCAATAATTCAATTGAAAATAATGAAATGGTGCTGCATATTTGTTTTCTCAAATAATTGTCAGTCTTTTGTAGTATCAGCTGCCTGGCAACAGCAGAACAAACACAAAAATAATGCAATAATACGTTTTCTTTCAAGATTTCGTCATTTTAATAATTTATGAAAAAACGATGCGTCATTTAAGATCAAAAGTCATTCGTTCAACCCTCAGGAAACTTCTAAGACAACCAACAGAAACAGAACAAACACATAGTGAAAAATAACACTGAAAATAGTTATTTAGTTTTATTTATCACTATCATAATCTTTACAATTATTTGCTTAAACAAAATCTTAAAGAATTAGCGTTTTTGACTTAACCAGAGTGGGTATCTATCATATAGTACCACACAATGAATGCGTCAAATTGTTTGCACAAAGAGGAAGTCAAATCATATGTGGTTTTATCAACAAGGCCTTAATTAAGAAACTTGATCAAACAGGAGACCCGTTGAAGATTTCCGTCTGTCATCGAGAACATCAATACTTAGTTAGCCTGTAAGACATTATTAGTTCGAATCTGGCCAGAAAATTAATTCAAGTACTCTCTCAGTCAGCCTCTCTGTTTTACTATAATAAAATTCTACATCAAGTTTTCTTATTTTTATGATTAATATTATATACAATATAATAATAAACTTAGATAAAAACTTTTGAAATTAAGCATAATATATCATTGTAGAATAGAACAGAGATAAATAAAAGTTCGACTCGGTTAAATATGTAGAGAAATCACTTTTTTGGTGCTAACAATGAGAGACATTTTAGTTTTTCTTTTCTTTTTTAGCTTTTAATGGTTAGGAATTTAAAGTAAAACCATTTTTCACATGTTTCATATGTCCATTCAAAAATGCAGTCGCACTTCTGTGATATCCTTACTCGATGGTGCAAATACCTTGCGCTAAGTATCTTTACTCTATGGTACTGAATCACAATCTCTATGGACCTAACTCTCTATGAATAAAACCATAATTTCAGTAAACTATTTAATATACATGTAGGTAATATCGGCCTCCTCCCCATAGATTAAAATAAACAATATCAATAAAAGTACATAAAAATGATTAGATTTCTGATAAAAATTGTTTGTAGAAAAATTTAAGCCGGTTAACAACCACATATTGCTTTTTAAATTCAGTTTACTAAAATGATGGAACATTGCTTGTCATAAAAAAATCTCAATGAAAACGAAGAATAAATAATGAATCACACAAAAGAACTAAATGCATCGATGCTTCCTTTTTCTTTTAACAAATAAATAATAAACAGTTGAACCTAAAATGAAAATGCTCCTTCAATTTCTCAAAAAAAAAAGACTTTAATATATTTGATTGGTACGCATAATATCTCTTTCCATAAAAAAATAAACACTCAATAATATGCCATAATAGAATTGAAAATTATTTCTGACTGAATGTTATGATTCCAAATCTTACTCGTATGATATGTTGACTTATCAAAGGTTTAAAATTGACTTCTCTGTCTCCTACTTCTTCATGTATGGAACTCTAAAACCCTAATTTTATCAAAAATCCTAAATTTTACCATGTTAGATGTGCTTTGTCTTATAATATACAGTCAAACAACTTTTAATAATGCGTACTAAATTCCATTTTATAAGATATTTTGTAGTTCTTATTTCTGGAATTGCCTTAGAATTTACATTTTATTTGATAATGTACATACCTAATAATGCAGTTACCCTTCTTGCAATTTAAATTACATATCTACCTATTTGATGTACCAATAATTTAAACAAAATTCACACAAATTAACATAGGGTAAAGAAAGAATAAAGGGTGTACGTATCTGGTAAAAACAATTTGGGATACTCCATTGACCCTCTTTGATCAATAAGAACTATAAACTTGGTATTTTAATTGAAATTGTATAAATGCTGAAATCCACAAAACATGCCAACTCCATTGTTCAGCGTTTTCCTCAAAGTCAAACCCTTTTTTATGACTAATCACAAAACACAAAAAGCAATTATGCAACACAGTAGGATTCTTTCCATTACGTTATAAAACAATTGCGACTCTCTATATGTATTGAAAACCAGTAGGTACAAGGAATATACAGACTCCGTCTACAACAGACCACATGTAGATAATATTAAAATACACCTACTAGACAACGGCCTCCCTAAAGTAGAAATAAATTTGATTAAACAAAAATAAAGAAAGTTACATCACAGCTTTCTTATTTTATAAGCACACACCAAATCCCATACACTTAATCTCTATCTAGAAATTAAAAAAAAAAGAAGCGAAATAAAATGCTGATGAAAAGGCACAACATGCAATATCATGATTAAAATCAACAATTCCGGAGTAAACGAGCTGAGTTCATAATACGATCCTATCATTTCATCCTTTCACTACCTGCCTCGCTCATTTTATACGACCCATAATCAATCTTTCTTAAATTTGAGTTTTTTACAGCAGTTGTTGCCTAAATTTTTTGAAATGAAAAGATCGCTAAAATTAAAAAATGAAATAAATTTGCCAAATAATTTAAACTGTCTCTGTCTGGAAAGCAGCAATTTCTATGACCGATGAGCATAAGATTAATAATATACTTTTACCAATGAAACAAACAAAACTGATCGACACAAAAACTTGTTTCCACTCTTTTTAGCGCTTTAATATCCATCTGCCAATTCTTACAATTCTTTAAAAATGCTTTCTACTCTTTATTCAAAACAAAGTTAGCTATACCAAAAGTAAGAAAGGATAAAATAAAGAAAGAAGGTCAATTTAAATTTATAATAACAGAATTTCTTCAGAATCATGGACAATAAAACGAAGGTCAGAACACTAATTTTTATCCAACACGTAATTGTAGTTTGTTTCCAATTTGCATAGCAAATAGGCAATCTGCATGTAATAAAGAGACACGCTCTGTCATGCCAAAGAGAAAAAAACCCAAAAAAGGAACCGCTTCATGATCTTTCATTTCTTCAATTAGATCCAGCATCAGAAGCCAACATACATATTATGTAGGCATATCAGATCGAAGTTAGCAATAAAAAATAAAGAAGTTTACGAATAGAAAGCAAATCATCTAGTAGAGTGGTAGGTATTGGTCATAAATTAATACAGACAGGCACAATAAAGCCAATTAGTTGTGCGCATCATAAGGAGCTATCCAGACGTTGCATTTATTTGCAAAGCTATTACTTATTGCTGCATGTCCATTAAAATAAACTTAATAATAGCACAAAGTTGTACATATTATATTTGGATGTAAAACTCATCAATTTATTTGTTTCTAACAACAAGAACATTCTTTTCAGTTTTTGTTTTCTTGTATTTAAAAAAATAAAACAACTAAACAACATCACAAAACTAAATAGCAAACTCAATTAGCTCGGGCTCGAATTGAAGTGAAAGTTCGCCTCAATTCGAGGACAATTATAGCTACAAGTACGCCTAATGTATGACTGTGAAAGTCAATTGGGTTAACCAACTATGTATTTAGTCAGTCCTACCTACTACATATATGCGGTCACACACGGGTGGAGGGGCTCCGACCGGATCTGGGTATTTGTTTTGTAGCTAAGGACTGCAGATTTTTGTTCCAATTCAAAAGAATGCAAATGGCCTAACCGAATGCCAATTCTAGGGGGAATTAATATCTATAGCTCTATGTATTGTGGGTATGTATATGTCTACAATTTCCATGTAATTTCTATAAAGATTCCCGATCACAAATACAATACTCTGGCTATATTGTAAAATTAATGTTTAGTTTATTTTTAAATGTTACCAATGTACACGGATAGATTTGTACATCAGGATTTACATTTTTAGCATTTTAATCTTCATATAAACCAGAAACAAAATTCTAAGAAAATGCAATTCAATACCAGAATATATTCTTTGTAATATAAATGATGAACATGCATGATATTTGTTTTGAAAGTTTAGAAGGGAGTATTTAGTAATACAGTCGTTTCAACTTTCACAAAACAATGTCCTTGT
The DNA here is from genome assembly GCA_034780595.1 of Parotoplana pacifica. Taxonomy (NCBI): domain Eukaryota; kingdom Metazoa; phylum Platyhelminthes; order Proseriata; family Otoplanidae; genus Parotoplana; species Parotoplana pacifica. The sequence continues at coordinate 22,621 of JAUYWI010001120.1, forward strand.
TCATACTGATTGATTGCATGGAGAACGTCCAAACAAATTTAAAAACATTTTAAGATTGGTTCAGAGATAGAATGCTCTAGTTTTCATGTATTAAAAAACTAGACAGAATCATTGTGATTTTTAAACTATCAATAAAATAATTTCAATATTTACAATAATTTTTATATAGTGGAGTTTCTTACTACTTCAGCCAACTTTCATCTGGATTTCTTTTTCCAGTATCACGTGTTCCTTCACCAGAATCCTGTGCAACCACTGGTCATTCCTACCAATAAACATCGATCGGCTTAAGAAAAATCACCTCATTTGAAAATAAGTTGGCAGTCATTAAAATCTCGTTTTAAAAAGCAATCAATGTTATTATAAGAAATGTCCTGTCCGTGAATAAAATTAATTTAATTGAAACCACTGATGTCACAATTTGTACTAATGTTTTTTTAATGGGAATATATGAAAATTATTATGTGGAGATTACATAAAGCTTGCGGAGATTATGTGGAGATTGCACAAAACTACTTGGTCATTCCCACAAAGCAATCGCCAAGTATTTTTTTCGTATATAATCAATAATGTGAACAAGTTTTTAGATTTTAAATGCGTGGACATAAAGTACTAATATTTAAGCAATGAAATATATGCCACAGAATTCCAGTAACAAAATATTTGTTATAGTATTTATTATAAACATTTATAATTCATAATTTTACTTTACAATTTTTGCCATATCTGTAACCCCGTAAATTACTAACAATCGCAATTATATATCTAAAAAATGGTTTTAGAAAAAAGGATACAAATGGTTGAAAGACGATAGCAATACATAAAGCGGGTGTATCTTTGAAGCTTATAATTTAGGTACGATAGAAATTTGCGTCATTAAAAAACAGCTAGGAGCCTTTACAATATTAAAGTTATGTATACTACTCATATGAGGACAGAATCCTTATTTCCATGTTAAGTTGTTTTCAGAGTGTACACAATGAATGCACTGCCTAATAAAATTGAAATTTAATTTTATTAAATCTACAAACAGATCAGTTGCATCAAAGGAAGAACAAACTGAACCTTTATTAATTCAGAATTCTAAATAATAAGCCTGGCAACATTTATAGTAGGTAGGTACTACACATTTTGTTTGAAAAGGAAACACAACACAGTCAAAGGTTAGGAAAGCAGGTACCTACCTATTCGAGCAAAGAGAATTATTTAAAACAATAAAAATGAAAACTTTTGACTGTAATTTGTAATGAGAAGGATAAAGAAAATTTAAAAGAGCACTATAAGAAAAAAAACATGATGGAAATCAATAGTAATCTGGCTTTATAGTAAATGTCGCTAAGTTTTATTAACATGAGTAACATGTAATTCTTTAATTAACAAGGAATTATTGCATTTTGATAAAGAAACCCTCTAATGGAAACAAGTTGCTCATTCATTAGAATAAAAAGTATATTGCCATTAGTCCACTCATAGAAATGACGCATAGATCTGTGCATTTTCAAAATACCTAAACTGGTCAAGACAGAAAAGTCATATTACTGTAAATAGAGAAACATAATATTTTTCAGAAATGAAATCATAAAAGTAGATAATGTCATATATCTTTTAGATAGTTTCCCATGATTTTGGTTTTATTTTATATGTAATGTACTTTAATGCATGTAGTTTATTTAATTTATAAAAGAATTTATTTATTTTATATTGTAAATATTTAAGTATATAATTTGCATTTTCTACTGATTTACCATAAACCATAAAAGGCGAAGAATTATTGTCACAAGAAGCGAGAAACAAAGATGTTAAAACACCCTGCATATCATTATTGGGTTAGTATAAGACACTTTTAATATGTAAAATGATTAAGTGGTGATATGGATTACCAAACTTTCTATAAGATATTATGCCTTACTTCTTCAGCCAACTTTCATTTGGGTTTCTTTTTCCAGTATCACGTGTTCCTTCATCAGAATCCTGTGCAATCGCTGGTCGTTCCTACCAATAAACATCGATCGGCTGAAGAAAATTCACCTCATTTGAAAATAAGATGGCAGTCATTAAAATATCGTTTTAGAAATCAATCAATGTTATTATAAGAAATGTCCTGTCCGTAAATAAAATTAATTTAATTGAAACCACTTGATGTCACCAATTGTACTAATGTTTTTTTTAATGGAAATTAACAGAAATGCTGCAATCACCTCTTAGCATAGTGGAATTCTTAACAGCGATCGGACATGCCTGGCCACGCACGCACCGCCCCCGACAGGAGCGCCCAAACATAGTGAGATATAATAAAAGTAAGCATTCGGTTGTTGAATAGATATCGCGACGCTGGTCTACGGAACGTGAGGTACCCGGTTCAATACCCAGCTATGGTTCCGGCAGGGACTAGATAATCCACCTCCGACCCGGTGATAAGTGGTCAATGGCCTCCATGGAAGCCTAAGGTCAATTATGTCGGTTGATGTGATACGTTCCCCGTGGTGATCGCTTGGAAGTTGGTTGCACTGTATGCCGGTCGATGAACGTACACACCTTTTGGAGTCACAGCCAAAGGGTTGGAAATAAGTTGTGATCGGACGTTCACCCGAAGAGTGTCATGTGGTCTATCCATGCCAAGAGAGTTAGTGAGTGTAATGAGTGAGTGAGTGAGTGAGTAGAAGAGAGAGAGAGAGAAATGTAATAAGAAGGTAATAATAACCAAAAGTTAAAAGATTTTAAAACAACTTTGTTCTGAAATACATATCTCCACTTTTATGTTTTTACATAGTCAGAGTCTAGACCCTAAAATATCGTACAGATTCATGTTATGGTTAGGTGTTATAGGAGAATAACAATTTCATGAAATTACTTTCCAAATTACGTTCATATACTATTTACCGGTCATGTACAAAGAAATCGCTATCATTTATTTAAAAGAACTTCGAAAAAAGGCTTTATTGAATTTCTGATAAATAAATGCTTTTATTATTTTAAAACGTACATACATAACGACGAATAAAACAAGTCAAAATCAAAATGTTATATTTTCAAAATGTAAAATAAAGACAAGATGATTCTGTATGCGTTATAACAATTGATATTAAATAGTACCTATCTGAAAATAGACAATAATTTCCGCAAAATATTTTTGATGTACCTAACGAACGTTTCCTACAAGTAAGGTATGATATATCACTCTATCATGATAATATATTTAAATTACAACAAACAGTAAAGAAATATGTCTAAAAGGATGTAGAATGACAAGTTAACAGAGAATAACACCGGAAGAATTCAATATAGCTGTCTTAAAAAGCGCGATGAACAACACCACACTATTACCTGCCCCTAGAAGGCTTCACAAGAAATGGAGGCAAACTGGTAACCTGACGCTTACAAAATGGTAATATTTGCCATTTCTGCTAAAAACATCAAACAACACACGAATCCTTCTACGCATTCCTACCCTCTAAAAAAGGCATAAGAATTCTTCACTTTATATTGGATTATGTAGTTGAATATTTTTTTGTTTTAATTAAATGTGGATGTTGATTAAAACTGTATCATATTAACAAAATGGCAAATGTCCTGTTGGATTTAATATAAAAAAGATTGCACTTTTCTTACAATTCGCGATATTATGATTATGCCGTATAGTAATACCTGCTAGCTAAAGCAATCATATGACCTTAAAATACATCAACATTATTGTTTCTTTTCAAGTTACACAGATTTATTATAGTAGCATTTTTTGTTGTTTTCAGTGATAAGTAATAATGGCAAAAGACCGACAGTGATATCAAAGACATCCTCCCTTTAGGACAATTTCACACAAACTAAATGGGATGACCTGTTATTCATTGTTCTTTTAAACAAACTTATTTGTGAAACTTAATAACGAAGTTCCGATTAATATTTTGTCATTTATAGCTATTAAGAATACACAATACACACATAATTTGCTGCTTAATAAGTTGTTACCGACTGAGCTGATAGTAATAATGGGTTAAAATAATAAAATCCAGATTACCTAAATTGCTAAGAAAAAAATTATCTAAAAACAAAAGTTCTAAATGATTTTATTAAAAAACAAAACAAAACCTAACCAGCTCTACAATTCTCTTATTTGAGAGAAAGTGGTGTTTTCTATTGCAACAAAATTCTTTCTACAATCCATGCTATAGATGTTATTTTAGTATACAAGATGTGCTATAATAAATTTATTTAATTATACTAAGTCAGGCAGTACCTATACTCGTATTAATTAAAATGTTTTAAAGTTCCGCGACAAAAAATGCAACTTACAACATTGTCTGCTGTGGCAAAGCAAATAGGTACCTATCTAACAATACGCAAACCTAATTAAGCAAAATTTTACAAAAAACTACAACTAAACAAATTTATCTGTACAACTGATTTGTTGTACCTATCCAACACATAATAATGAATGCAGGTACCTATCCGTACCTAAAACCTAAAAGTACAATTAACAAAACTACTAACACATCCAGTTAGAGCCAAGTCACTACTTCATCTCTAAGATTAGTTTCTATTATGATTCAACTGAACGGATCCCAAACTGTAATATTAAAGGTGGGATAATCCATATCAAAGTAAAATACATAGATATCGATAAGACTAAAAGAAAACTGATACACATATTCAAGCAAAGAAATACCTACACTTAATATGAGAATAAAGCTCTATGTGAAATTGGGTTCTTTATCGACAGCAGGTATGTACAAAATTAAGATTGTAAACTGACGATATTATATAGCTATAAGACATATCTACAACCAAATATTGAATGAACTCGATACCAAACTAGGTCCTAGGCAATGTACCTAGCTACCTACCTACAACAATTATTATACTCTTACCGTTGTTGTTTGCGAATAACAGAGTGATCAAAGTTTAAGCTGGGAAAGGCAGTTATGCCGAGCAGCTCTAGATTTTGAATTGGTTATGTACTATAATAAATAGGTACTATCTCCAGCCTAAAGTAGCGACGTATGATGTTCCAGCGTGTCATCAAGCTCGGCTTGGAAGAGTCAAACTACCGCCTTCGATACTGACTTAATTGCCGGATGTTCAAATGATGATCCCATGCATACAAGATTTGCCAAGAAAATACACTTGCTTTCAATATTATATTCCCGTCAAGAGATCGGACGTCGCCTGCCTCTATCTGTGCCTATATAGCTAGAGCCACAGAAATCGTTTTTATATACATAATATTATACATCTATTGGATATTATTTTAATAAATCAACCTTTTAAAAATCAAGCAAGGGGCTTAGGATATAGCTTTTTATCCATATAATATTAATCTTTAGTCCCATACAGACTAAGTATAGTTCAGTTCGAATTATTTTTTGCTAGCAAAAAGAAAAAGGTAAATATCGCTGAAAGCTAATCAATTATTAATAAGCAAATGTAGACTTTGTATTTCATCTCTCTATGAGTTTTAAATAATGAAATTTTTCAGTTAATGAAACGTATTTTACCAGCTTACAATTCAAAATTAGTGAAAATAGGACACCAGCATTTGTAGGATCATTTAATCAATTATTGAAAACCAAAATGGTCAAAAAGTCCTAAATAATTCTGGTATTGTTTAGCTAGGCATAAAATATAATTTTAAGATCGTTAAGAGCCAAATTTTTTGAAAATTATTTGCCTTGTTTGACCAAGACCTTTGGATAGGTGCTAAACAAGTAACATTAAAATTAAACAAAATATCAGAATTGACTAACAGCTTTTCGATAAAAAAACCTTCTATGGGACCGTATATAAGTAATGAAAACTTAACGATAGAGTTTCATATTCAGACGAGTGAGTGAGGTATTCCCAAATAAACCAAACAACTCAGTTCTTAAGTAAACTGAAAACAAAAGATTACAAATTTTAATCTTTTGTTGTTTTTTTTAAACTTAAACAAGCTGTACTTTTGAAACTTTTTCTTCTTAATTCACAAAACATGCACGCACAAAAAATGTTCGTAATAATATAGTAATTAGTAGATACGTTGTCTCACAAAATCATTATAAATTGACTATTAGGTAAAACAATATTTCAGGACTCGTGTTTTTAAAAAAAAACTGCGTTCAATAATATCAGATTATTAAAACTTCCCATATTAGTCAAGTACATAAGTATCATACACATCACGAGTATTTTTGGCTAGTAAGACTGAAATGACATAAACACGATCGATTATGACTAGAATTCAAACTTTGATTATGTATTTGTATATCAACCATTCGAGCTACAAGGGGCATACCCAACATTTATTCATAAGCATACCTGTGTATTACTGTATCCCACTGAATGTGGGGGCGGGGGCATCTCTTTCGGTAGCATATCAGGCCCCGAAAAGCCGTGCATCATTGGTTCCGGAGGTCCAAAGTGTCCAGGTCGGGTCCATCCGCCATCCATGTAGACGTTGTTATCCTCAGCCCATTTGCGGAGATTGTCCTCCTCTCTCTGGCCTCTTCCGGACCGCCGCCAAATGATCACAATGGCGATGAGCAGAGTGACCACAATGATCAAGGCAGCCGCTGCCATGCCGGCAATCAGTGGCAATTTGATCTGACCTCGACCACGTCTATCACCCATGCCCAAATCACCGGGGAGAATGTTAATTTGCAACTTAGCTGTCACTATTTTGGGTGGTTTGCCATTGTCGCAAACTTCTAGATTAATTTCATAAGTTCTCGCAGTGAGCATTGACGCTGAATATATTTCTCCAGTAGCTGGCTTTATGCTGAAGTATCTAAGTGAATCTTGTAGGCGATAACTTAAGTTGGCGTTTATATAACTGTCCCGATCATTAGCACTGACCGTGGTCAATTTCTGACGCGGTAATACTGGACCACTAATGTTCACTCTGTACTCTTCTGCATTAGGAAAGTGCCAGGAAGGTGCATTATCATTTTGATCCAGCACTGAAATGGTGACTGTTTGCGTAGAACTTCGCCTTGGTTTGCCCATATCGTAAAGGAGCACCACCAGTCGATATCTACTGTTAGTTTCACGATCTAGTTCGTTGAGAAGTTTGATTTCACCAGTTGTCTTATTAACATCAAACAGATTGTATGATAGCATATCCTTTTGGTCGTCTGTCAACACACGCAGAAGACGATAATTAACAGTTCCATTGAGTCCTTCATCACGATCGCTTGAAAGAAGATGTCCAATACCTTTGAACTGAACTTGTTGTTCCATTATTTGAATATCAGACATATCGATCAGAGTAGGACTGTTGTCATTTACATCAAGAACGGTAACAGTCACAGAGGTAGACGCTGTGTATGATTTGGGCGGGGCTTTGTCCAACACAGTCACAATGAAACGAATCAATTGCGTGTTCTCACGGTCCAGTTTGCCCAAGGTTGTAATGTCACCAGACACTGGATTGATCTGGAAATATAGCTCAGCATCGGCTGACAATTTGTATTGCAGCTTAGCATTTCTATCAGCATCTTTGGCTTTCACTTTGCACACCCAGCTACCAGCGACCTGGTTCTCATACACAGAGGCTGTATAGCTTTTGTTAATGAATGCAGGTTCGAACTCGTTGCGATCGACAACAGCGACTTCACGGTCTTCCATGGTGCTTAGTGGAGGTACTCCATGATCCTTGCATTTCACCTGAAAACGGACTACAGCTTCCGTCTCAGTGTCAAAAATGCGATTGGATACAAGGCTGTAGATTTCACGACCCCTAACACTATTAGAATGTATCAAACGAAAATTACGTCTACCTTCTTGTGTAGTTATTTTGCAGGAAACATTGCCATTCTTACCTAGGTCTCCATCTCGACTCCACATCAATGCTACATTGGTACCATTTTTCGCATTTTCAGGAACTGTCATATTATCGTCACGATTTGGTGTTTGGAATTTTATTGTGGGCCGATTGTTGTTAATGTCAACAACGGTTAAAGCTAATGTGGTCTGCCCTATAAAGGGAATGTCGCCTCCATCCACAGCTTCTAACATAATTCTGAACAACGGCGTTTTTCGAGCATTGAGGTGTTTCAATAAAAAAACCTCACCGTTATCTCGTATGTTAAAATGACTTAGTACATTGGCACTGTCATGAACCTGCTGCCCAAATCGGTATTTTAACTGTCCATATCTTCCAGAATCGGCATCATGTGCTTTCACCTTAGCAACCACTGAACCTATCGGTACCGACTCATTCACTCTGACGTAATACGTAGCCTTTTCAAATTTGGGCTTATTGTCATTGACATCTGATATTCTTATGCTCAGCAGTTGACTTCCACACTCTGGAGGACTTGCCCCGTCACAAGCCAGCAAAGTGCAGTTATACAGTGACTGGCTCTCGTGATCGAGATTAGACAGCACAACAAGATGCAATGAGTAAGGTGGTATGTAGTTCACTTTGAAAAGAGCATCACCGCCGCTCAGAGAATATTTCTGGATATTGTTGGGCGAGGCATCGGTGTCTTTAGCAATGCTCAGTGCCACGCGATAGCCCGGTTGGACAGCCTCACTTATGCGATACTCTTTGAAATTCTCCGAGAAGAACGGTCGATGATCGTTGATGTCTTGTATGATAATATCAACATTGATCCAATTATCGGAGTTCACCAAAACAGACAGCACCAAAGAACAGGGTTTATCAGCCTGAATACCAGTACATACGGTTTCACGATCGATCTTGGCTGCAACAAATAATTTTCCTGAGTTTTCTTCTAAGCGAAAAAGTTTCGTCTTATCGGTCTCTTCATCCATTTTAAATACAATAGGGCCTGCAATCTCTTTCGCAATGCCAGTATCCCCTTTGAGATTTCCCACAAAAGTGTCCTTTCCAGATTCTTCAATGACATTATACTTGGCGGTTTTCGCAATTGAGCGCACCGTTGATGGAATGTAAGAAAAGCAGAAAATCAAAATATAATAAGCACATGGATGGTATCTAATTCTCGACATCATAAGGATATTTAGAAAATAACGCCGAAAGTACAAAAATATCACGTTTCAGATGCTTTTCGTTTAACAAAAATAGTGGAAATAAGCTAAAAATGTAAACATTATTTTAAAATAATTACATATTTAGAAAGTTGATTTCAAAGTTAATCAAATTTAACAGCAGCGTAAGTACAGATGTCAAAACCACGCAGTGCCAGAGTATTAAATGTTCCATATTTAATTTAAGATATTATTTTCCAAAATGTCAAGCCTTGGATGGATAATGCAGCAGCCAATGAACGGCAGCTGGAATTCTCGGCTATGATTTTAAATGAAAAAATACCTAATGCTTCATTCGTCCTACTTACCACACAATTTCCTACATAACAAAACTAGACTGACAAAAACAGTTATAATTAAGTCATTAACTTACTAATTATACTCATAGAAGACACGAATCTGATCGTTTAAAAAAAAAAAATATCTAGATATGCAAAAATATTACCAACTGAAGGCAAATAAAAGCAACATGGGATAAATACAATATAGTGGTACAATTATGTAGCGGAATTCAGAGTTGATTTCAAAAGAAAAATCTGATACATGAAAATTTATTTAGGGAGGTGGGAATTTGGCTGCTGCATACCTTGGATAAATTATTTATGGTATATAGTAAGAATGAATGGAGAACTAGCTAATGTAACTGAATGACAATTATTGGTATGAATGAATGGATCTATGGTAAAAAGTAGTAGGTAGGTATAGAATTTAATTTCGTATAAAAAAATTGTAAATAAATTTTACCGAATAGAAATAAAAATATCAATATCAATAGCTAAATATGATTTTTGAATCGGATGTTCTTAAAATGAAAATACATTAGGTTTCCAAAATGATTTCATATATATATATACAGGGGTGGCCATAAGTCGCTTTACTGAGTGGCCATAAGACACTTTATCTAGTTTTAATAATAAACAAAATTCGAAATGATTTATAAACAAAAACATAATTAAATTTACATCTTATCTTCTAATTGGATGCTATTTTTAGAGACAT
>JAUYWI010001121.1:0-19665 GCA_034780595.1 Parotoplana pacifica
TTTTTGAATAAAATACGCAAATACGCGAAATAAATATTAAAACGCGATTTTTCTCAAAATTCTGAGTCCCAAGACTGTATACCGACAATTAAAATTAACCAAAACAACTCAAAAACTAAAACGACAACAAACTCTTTTTAAAACTGAAGAATCACCCAACAAAATAAATAAAAGTTCATAAAGCGTTACCAAATATAGGAAATACTTGTTTTTTCTCAATTCAGCCATACAACTTTTATTGTCCATACAACATGGTAGAAAAATTCTTTCTCAGGAAATCGATACCTACCTCCATCTTATCTAGAGTTCTATTTAATCTGTATAAACAAATATCTTTGGACACCACTAACGATGCCAACCCAGCTCCTTTGTATAACCAATTCTGAAAATATGACCAAGAAGATGTTTGCGATCCCATCACTTGGTTTCTTAATCATTCTCGGAAATTCACTTCTGAATTATTTCAACAGGTTTTCACCAACACAATCGAATGCACCTTCTGTAAATCAGTCTCCAATAATCAAATTGAAATTTTTTAGTTTATTCCGATTTATTTAGGGAACAGCATTACCTCGATACAAAACAGCCTAAATAATCATAACAATCCTCGCAATCTTGAAGACTGGCAAAATGTTCACTCAATATTTGAAAACTCCCAAATACATTCTGTCTCAAACAAGTAGGTCACACAATTTCTAAAATTACCATTTCTATGTATTTCTCTCGATGAAATCGTCCAATTAAATCAAGAATATTAAACCATCACGGCAGTTCGCCCACTTCTGGACATTTCTCTGTACATCTTTTACAGAATTGATCATGGCTTATTTTTTTGGTACATAAACTAATTATTAATATAAATAGTTAGATAGACAAATAAAAACATAAAAGATTGCTATAAATGGCTTAATACCATAAATATGCATCTATGTAGCTAATGGAGCCCCAGATTATTTGGTGATTTTATTATGCAGTACTGAATGAGAGATCTCACGTAGCACAAAATGGTCGGTTTACTTCCTATACTATACATAGAGTGCTATTTAAGGTGCAAATAGGTACAATGCTGAAAAAGTTCCTTCAAATATTTACTATGCATGCCCAAATATATAATATGTAATATAAACAGTTTTCTTTTAATAATTTTTCTTTCAACGGTTTTCAGAATTGTTTTTTTTAGGTTTTTTATTGTGTTACTGAAAAAGTATGAAGTTGCATTTTTTGATTCAGACGATAATTATTGTCAATTTGAAAGCATTCCAATAAGGAATATAAGAAAATATGATTATTAGTTTTTAAAACAGTTCTTTTAGGACTTATAGCATGTGCTGTTAGTCATATGATATCCCTATTTACCAAATAAAGCTGAATAAAATAGTATGAAGATCCAAGTATGAAAGCTGTTGTTTGTAGCCGTCAATTTTAAACATATTTTTAATTTTCAATATTTTAAACTATACTACTTTGAATTAATAAGTAGAAAATTAATTGAGAACAACGCGAAATAAATAACAGTGTAATTAAATATAAAAAGATATAAGATTAGAGAAGTAAATTTAGAGAATCGTAATTTAAGGAGAAATATAAACAGGAGGGTTTTTATACAGCCGCCATGTTTATTCATAGATAGTGACTAGTTTCGTAAATTCACTTTACATCGTCAGACATAAATTTGTTGTGTTTACATTAATTATGTGAAATTAAAACAATATTAACAAAGCAATTAATGAATTACAATAATAAATTAAACAAAAAAGAAATAATTTCGCATAATTAATGTACACATAACAAATTTAAGTCTGACGATGTAAAGTGAATTTACGAAACTAGTCACTATTTATGAATGAACATGGCGGCTGTATAAAAACCTCCCTCCTGTTTATATTTCTGCTTAAATTACGATTCTCTATATTTATTTTTATTGTTTAATAAGTAGAAAGTTTAACATTATAGTACATATGTATAAAATAGAGAATTGTAGAAGTGATATAATTTTCAGAAGCAAGTTCATTTTTGTATATTAAAATGTCAAATTATTGGGCCCAAGACCAAGTTTCTGATTTAGTCCTTCATTGTCCCCCTCCTCCCGGGGTGGGTATAGATCACCTGCCTGAAGTTTATCACAGATCGCTCATAAACGTCTTGACTAATCAGAAGATATTCTGAAGCCTAATATTAATAAGAATTAAATAATATAGATTTGGTAATGTGGTAGTATGTTGTGAAGACATAATTATTATTTATTGATTTTTTTTATCAGAATGCAACTTGAAAGCACAAAAGTGTCTAATATTTTATTTTTGATTAAAAATATGATCTCTCATAGTCCAGTGGTTTGTGCACAAACTTTCATGAAGAATTAATTTATCGAAAGAATTGACTATATAAAATCTTATATGTAGGAAAAAATATTTTGCTAGTTAATTTTCTATTTAATATGTTATTGGTAATAAGTAAAAAAAAAAGTCGTAGTTTTATCCGAAGCTTCAGCCATTAGTTAGAAATCGAATTTTTCAGATCCAATTTTAGTGATTAAATTCATTCCAGAATCACTAGAAACTAATAAATTAAATCATTCATAATGATTGAGAAACACTGCTGAGTTTTACTTTTGAAAAAAACAATTTTATAAAACTGCCTAGTGTTTTAATCCCTTAGTCTGAGTAACACACAAACAAATTTGGTAAGTATCATTTGAAGACAAATTTTATAGAGCATAACATACTAAACATCCTCAAAAATTCCAATATTGGAAGATGGATGGTTAAAATGAGTTATATAGCGTCATCACTATGTTATGCTCTATAAAATGAATGGTACCAAATTCGTGGTGTGATTATTGCTGGGTAAAATCCTTTATTTCTTGGACTATTCATTATTTCTAGAGTCATGTGTATTTGAATTTTAAAACCATTCACATAAATACTTTTGGTTTAAATATTGGATTTTGCCCAAAGAAGATGACTGCTTTTCACACAGCGTAATTTTAGTATTATATAGTCATGTGAACATTTATGTAATGTAGCTTTTGCATGAGTGGTATTGGGAGGGTCTTGGGGGATTGATATGCACCCATTGTACCTTGGAGAACCCAAAGTATCACCTCTAGTACATTGACAGCGGTCCATAGAGGAGGATTTAAATGTAGGAGAGATTTGTGGTTACCAGTGGGGATTTGGAGTAAACCGTTTTTTTTGTCACCAGCTAGGAGATGAGTAACGGAGAGCTTTACCACCCATCAGAGCTGAAAGATGGGGCTGGGACAAAAGGCTATGCTTGCCATAAGCCGGACATGTCCACTAAATCCGACTGCCCCCAGTTACCCTTGGCCATTCAGCCTCTCAACACGGTGAGAACGTCTTAGGCTTGGGGACCCTTATACGAGTGGTCGACTCTAGAACCGCTGTGTTCTGTAGCGCCAGGATTACCTCGTCGTGTCTAATTGTGCCGGATGATTTTGGTTCTGAAATGAAAAACAATGAGGCATTGACTGCTCTTTTTACTCGTAGTGCCAAATCTGTCTGAAGATTTGAATCTGTGAGAAATGATCGAATCTTTCCCTTGTTAATTTTCATGATGGAGAAAGTCTGCTGACATTGTAAGTTAATGTAAACAACACAAACATCTTTCTTGCAAATTGTTTTACTTTTTAAACTTTTCTGAATGCAGATTCGACCAGTTGTTTACTTTCAAATATCGAAAAATCTGCATAGAAGTTGGAATTCATAAAAGCTCTCGGTGGGTCGCAGTCTGCGCCCACTCCTGCTCTAAATAAAAGAAATTGAATTGATAAATTAATACATAATTTTCTGATTTATCAATTTATTTTCTTTTAAAAAAAAACTACGAGGAATAGTGGATCATTTATTATAAGAATCACTATAGTTGTCTACCTGTCATTTGGATTTAAAAAATGTGAAACCTCAGGAAGTTGCTTTTATTTTATTAATTTAGTCTATTTTACTGAGCTGTCGCGCATCATATAAAAAAGTATTCCAATCATTTTGCTTGTTTTTTGGAATTGCATGCAGTTATTTAAACACTAAATTGAATTACTCGCTCGTGATTCGGTTACTAGAGCTTGTCTTTTATTAATAATTTATTCAAGTTGTATATATTTTTTTGTAGTTGGATCATTGTTGAGCTTTGACTTTTTCTCTTTTCGCCAGTTTATATTATAACCGTCAAGAATTTAGCTAATAGCTGCCCTGCAACAAGTTACCTGAAATTGATAGCTCAATAATTTGAAAATAATAATAGCACGTAATCAATTATTGAGGGCACTTGGGGATCTTTGATGAAGGTATTGGCATGTTTGTGTTGCTTAATCCCAGAGAAAATAAGCGATAGTTTATATTTTAAAACATACATACATACATAAGGATGCCTAACTGCTATTTAATCTTGATCTTGATATAAATGGAAAAGAGAGAGAGTGTTCCCTAAATGTTATATTTTTGTGGCCGTGAGTCTTTTTAACTTGTTTTTCTAGAAATCAATAGGAAGAAAAATCCATTTTATATAATTATTTTGATGTTTGTTTATGTTGTTGATATACTTTTTGAAAAATGAATACCGATAATATTATTTCTATCATTTCCTGTAGGTATGTCGAACACATGTTGTAGTTGAACAAAAGAAGAACGGTTAATGTAATTAATAATTGAAGTTTGAACATGCCTTAAGTTTTGTACTAATGTGATGAATGAGGGTATAATGACATTCATTTATAAAATTTTGAAGGCTTAGTAATGATTACTTCCAAAAGTTCATCAATTAGTAACAGGCGATTAAGTCGATACTATACATCTGTAGAAGCGGTAGAAATCATATTGTTGTTTCTGACAATATACCTATGTAACGGTATTTTTTGTTGTGTTGAGACAGGCATGAGAGAAATTCGGTACCGATAGATAATTTTGGCTCTTGATGGAAGCCCTGTTGATGCGTAGCTGTTGAAAACAATTACTGTTATTAGACCATTATGTAGAATGAAATTTTTACTGCAGCAAGCATACAAAATTAGAATCTTTCAAGATTTTGACTTTATTATATGCTAACAATATTGCTTTTTGGGGAACAACATACTTCGATTTAAGGAATTTTATGAAACATTGCTATAATATTTTTTTTTACAAAAATGTGAACTTTTTATTATCGGAGTTTACTGCACTCTACCAGCTGTCTAGATTATAAGTAACGAGTTGCGTTTCTTAAATTTCGCTAACTTTCAAATAAGTTTCAAAATTCATTGTTAATTACGAGAACTGTTGCATTAAAAATTGATGCATTGCTTAAATTCAACTGCTGGTACATACAAACATACATTGTATGTACTAGCTTTGTTTTTTTACAGTAAATACAATGTTGATAGCATATTTTCCCATAGAAACAAACATTTCCACTCGCTCTTCGGCATACACTGCCTAGTTTAAATAGAGGAACTAACAATATCGGAAAACATTTCGTACAATGCATTCTAATCTATGTTGCATATTGATATCAATGATTCTGAAGTAGGGAAACCACATAAAATATAGATTAATGAAATTTATTTAATGTATAGGTGCGTGTATAGTACACAAATAATTATTAAACCAGCATATTGCTTGCATATTCTGTATGGATGTGGATTAGATAAGTACTTTTAGTTATCAAGCCTGACTGACCATCTTATGCTTCAGCTTGCTTGGGTGTAGAACAAGATGTTTGTTTTTTGAAAAGTTATTTTTAAGACATTTAGGCCATATTTTCACATTTCTTCTGTTAAAATCTTTCCTATTAGTTTTATAGTCGTTTTTTATATATATTTGTTTGTTTGTTTGATAGGAAATAGGATTTTTATCTACTTTTTATATTTGATATTGAACAAAATTGGCTAATTAAATATTAGGTAAGGTTATTGTTATTAGATTTTTACTTTAACTTTAGACCTCGATATGTTACTATTAATATTATTATCTTATCTTATAGATAGGCAAACTTTGTTACCTATTTTCCACAAAAACATGTTCACTGTTGCTCGTAATGTTTTCAGTTCGCATACCTATTTTCTCAAATGTAACTAAGTACCGACCATTATTATTAATTTTTATGGGATTCCTATCAGACAAGATCATTTTGGTCTCTGAGAATACACTGGTCAGTGAATCTAAATGAATGAATTATTAGGAGGTATAAAGATAATATCCAGCTGTAAGTTTATCCCTTGGATGAGTCAAGAAAAGGTGGTCAAGAAAAATGGAGTTGTTCGTGTCAAGAGCACACAATGATTCGGGTTTTTGTGTTTGACTTTCAGCAATGTTTTTTTTTATGAAAACAGACGCACATGTTATTGATTGCTTATTGGGTGGGGGGAGGGTGCTGCAGCTGATGTGCACCCATTGTAGGATGTGTTTATCTTTGTTAAATATAAAATGCGAATGGTTTTTAT
Organism: Parotoplana pacifica; assembly: GCA_034780595.1. Lineage (NCBI taxonomy): Eukaryota > Metazoa > Platyhelminthes > Proseriata > Otoplanidae > Parotoplana > Parotoplana pacifica. Next base: position 6,434 of record JAUYWI010001121.1, read on the forward strand.
TAATAATCTTCTTTGTATCTGTTGCATGCTGGACAGAAAAGAATAGGACGTTATTTTCGACACATCTCATTTATATTTGGTTAACTAAATAAATGTGTAGTTTTCTATCTAAGAGTATATGTAATGGGCACCATCTACCGAACTGGAATATTAGAATTTGAGAATTTATGAATAGTTACCTAGTGGATTTACTTTCATTGTAAATCGATACGTACTCATATGTATATTTGAAATAATTATGTGTTTAAGAGTATTAATAAAAAAACAGGTATACTTCGATGAAAATATACTACTTCTTATTTATATTACTCGCAATGATAGCCCAGGACTGCTGTTTCGGCCTTGTTGGGCCTCATCAGCCAGGCATAATCATTGTCTGTTCGTATATTTCATATCAAAGCATAAAAGTAAAGAAAATTTGCTAATTTTGCATTAGAAGAAAAGTATTGGAAGCCGTGTAATGTGCTTGAAATAGTAGAAATTAATAAAAACTATTCTTTTAATAGATAAATAATCAGAAAAATTTGAATATCAAATGAGTACCTACAATTTAGTTTCCACCTAAATGTTACAATATAATCTGTAGATTTGGTGATGTAAATAAAATACATATTTTGGATCTCCATTAGGGACTGTTCAGAAGTGTCTCAAATGCCATATCTTTGAATTTGACATTGAACATTAACGGTATTTTATTATGCAATGATCTTGAGTACACCTATTGTGTATTGCATCAATCACGATTTTTATTTTATTGTAGTTTAGATCAGCAAAATTTAAATAATATTACTGCCCTGTCTATGTATTTATCTCTGGCATAAACATCAAATAGGGCGCATAGTAAATCTTTATGCCGCCTATAGTATCTCCATTTTTAATATCTATGGTGTTGTTTGAAATTGAGCATGGTCCTTCGGCCGGGAGGGAGACCTAAGCATTTGGTTTCTGTAAATGGATTTGGCTGAAATTTGGTTCAAACGTAATTTGGAAAGGTTCTTGATGGAATTTTGTTTTATTTGAAGACCAATGAAGTCTGTTTTATTATTGGATGTTAGCACTATTTGGCACAGAAATCAAAATATGTTTTTATAAATAATTATAACTAATTTTTATTATAAACTATTATTAGCACCGTTCTATTTGCTAAAATTTGAATGCCAGTGGTATACGAGGGCCGCATATTATTCTTTGACAAGCAACTTTTATTAGTTTCTATTTAGACCATTTCCAGTGGTTTGGGAATGAATTAAAAAGCAAAATTTAAAATGAAAATTTGCATTGCCTGGGTCTGGATCCAAAATCAATGAACTTTCAAACATTCTACAAGAGAATGTGTTACTCTGACTGACTATGATGGTGCTTATTTATACGAGCACCTAATAACAGAAAATGTGAAATTAATACAAATAAATATAAGTCATCATCCGGAGCGGTCGAGTCGCTTGCAATTCATAGCTGTCTCGTTCACCATATGTCTCCAAACAGTCCTGTTCTTTGCTTGGGATGCAGTTCACGCCAACCAATTTGGGCGATAATCTTGATGTTATCGATCCAGCGAGAGCGTTGTCTTCCTCTTCTTCTGTTGCCATTCGTTTTCCCTGGGATGATGGCATTTTCTATTTGTTATTATTACTTCTGAGAATGTGGCCAAGATATTTGAGTTGTTGTCTTATGATTCTTTCTTCAAGAGTCCTTCTCGGGCGGATTATCTCGATCATTTGAGATTTGTTCACTTGGTCTACGGGATCCTGAGTATTCTTTTGTAACACCAGAGTTCAAAAGCGTCCATGCGTTTCCTTTCCTTTTAGTGATGGCCCAAGATTTGCAGCAATACATGATGGATGATCAAGAGAACTAAGGATTCTAGCAGCCTGACTTTGGCGTTTAGCTTGATGTAGTTGTCTTTCCAGACAACGTTCAAGTTGACAACGGCTAGGCGTCTATTTAATTCGTTATCGCAAGAGCCGAGGAAGGAAAATTTGTCAACTTGGTCAATTTTTTTGCCATCGATGATGGTGACTTCAGGTTCTCCTGTGAACATTATCTTGGTGTTTTTTTATGTTGAGGCAAAGACCTGCTTTGAGGCTATCGTTCTTGAGTGATTGGAGCATATTTTTTTCATTTCTTTGAAGTTGGTGGCTATCAGAGTCGTGTCGTCTGCGTAACGAAGATTTATCATGTTTAGTCCTCCTAGTTTAAGGCTTTGAACTCTATGAAGATTGGCTTTTTTCAATATTCTTTGGACGTAAAGATTGAATAGGTAAGGTGAGAGGGAACAGCCTTGTCTAACCCCTTTGCCTATGCTGAATTCTTTGCTTTCGCCGAATTCTGCTCTGACTTGGGCTTTTGGTTGTCATAAAGCTGTAGAGAATATTGATCAGGTGCTCTGGGATGGCCATTTCTCGGAGTGTTGTCCATAATAATCGAATGCTTTGCTGTAATCGATGAAACAGAAAATTGTATTCTCTTGAGGTCTCCATGATTCGTCTCAAATTAGAAATGTGATCTCTGCATCCTCTTCCCTTACGGAAGCCAGTCTGTTCGTTGGGGAGTTCTTGTTCTCGGTAAGGCTCGCATCTTCTCTAGATGACCTTGAGTGCGAGATAAGAGAGATGGTGCGATTGTTGGAGCAAAGCGTTGTATCGTCTCTTTTGGCAGGGGGATGTAGATGGAACGTTTCCAGTCATCTGGCCATTTTGTTGTATTCCACATTTTGTTGCAGAGGCAGGTTATGGTTTTTATTGTGTTGTCTCCGGCTTGCTAGAAAAGCTCTATTGGCATATTATCTTCCCCTAGGGACTTGTTGGTTGTAATCTCTTACAAGGCTTCTAACTTCTTCTTCGAGAATGTGTGGTTTACTTTCGACATCAAGTTTGGTAAATGTGTCCTTTTTGTACAAGTTTTCGATGTATTCTTTCTCTCTGTCTTTGATCTCTTCAGGGTCGGTTAGAATTCTTTCACGTTGTTCCTTTCTTTGATCTTATGGAAAAGTTCTTTGGAAGGAAGGATGATAAAACTGGTTTCTGCTTGCTTTGTTTCATCGCAGTACAGGAGCCATGAACCGAAATATCCAGCCTGCCTCCTGTTATCCTGAGGTCACCGTTAACCAAGGTTCGGCCAGCTTTAGGTACTGATGTTGCTGCTTCCCAACACCAGGACTAGGCTTATTTAAAGGCGGCCACTCTCGCCTTGTTGCGTACTCTTCATCGGGATTATGAAAGTTTTGGATAGTCCAGCCTTGTCATCAGCTGGCCTCTCTCTCTCCCTCGGGTGACACCGCTTTTGGTCCCCAACCATCATATCTGATGGCCATTCCTCTCTCCGCCACCTGAGGATCCGCCACAGACTATTTAGAATTGTCAGAAATTATTGATTTTTATCATGTTTATTCTTTAAAAATGCAAATAGCCATCGTTGTTGCCAATTATGATACATTTATTTAATTAGTTCAGAATTATCTAGATAGACATTTCTATTTGAACAAAACAAATGTTTTACAAATTTCCAATGATATAGTAGGTGTGATATAGTTCTTAGTTAGTAGGTATTTATTAATGGAACATAAACATATTGAAGTAAGTCTATAACGAACTTTCTCTAGTATTGCAAAGTTTTCGCACCTGAATGCGAAATCTGGTGAATAAATGGACCACCTCTTTGCGGAAGCTGTCATTCATACACGAGTAGATGATTGGGTTGGCAGCTGAATTGATATAATACAAATAGAAGAACACCTGTCTCAAGTGCTCGGAGAGGGTCTCTCCCGACGCGTACTCAGCACTGCCCCACACCAGTCCATTCACGATGAGCAGATGCGGCATGTAGGAGAAGATGAACGTCACCGTCACCAGGGCCAGCGTTTTGGCCGTGCGGATGTGCAACTTTCCGCCCCCGGATCCGCCGCTGACAGTGGCCCTTCGGGTCCCGGCTGCCGCCGTGGTGTACTGCTGCTGCTGCCCGCTGAGGGGGAAGGAGGCTCGACGCTTGTTGGTGATGTTGACGATGCAGTCGCGAGCGCGGTTGGCAAGGTTGAGTGTTCTCTGGAATGATGAGGAGGAGTTGTTGGTCATTTGGTGGGTGCTGGATGATGTTGGAAGTAATGTTGGCGAAATTATGACAATGGCGTTGGCGGGTTCGTCGTGGTTGGGTGGCTGAATTTCGTCGGTTGAATTCTCTAGCAGCTTGAATTCTTCCGTTATACGAGGAACGGCTGGCTTGAAACTGTTATCTGCTAGAGATTTATCCATACAACAATTTGAACTGTTACATATGGAAGCATTGCTTGACTTTCTTTCAGTGGTACTAAGATGGTTATTGTTGGTCATTTCTAATTCTTCATTAGTTGAATTTGTTTTATGAAAATGGTACATGTTTTTAAAGCGTTTGGTGCGCTGTTTCTGTTGATACCAAACGAAACTGAAAATAACAGTGTAAATAACGGTTATAGTTACAAACAGGAGAATAAACATGGCAAATATGCTTCTTTGATAATAGGTATAGTTTCTATGGGAGATGTAACGATCGTCTGTTTGACAAATTCCAGTGCTGATGCTCGGTTTTGAGATGGCAGTGATGTTGTCCTTTAGGGGCACACTATAGTCAACGAATGGAAGTGATTGGTAAAAGTTATCGCCACTGTTTAAAGAATTGTTATAACCATACAGCTCCTTGTTACTGAACGAATCTGACAGATTGATGTTGTCGATGGTCTTCGACGACAGGGGAGTGACGCCGATGTGCAGCCCCATGGGGATTGCCAGGGCAACGCCGAGCAGAAAGATGCCGCTGAGGATGAGTAACACGGTGCGACGGTGCATGACGATGCCCGGAATGAAGCAGATGAGGAGCACCCGCTCCACCGCGATCAGCACGAGGATCAGTGCCGAGGCGGGGATGAAGAAGGCTTTGAGTGTGACGTGCAGTTTGCACAGGAAGTTGACCGAGTTGCGCAGCCACACGGTCCAGTAGAGCGTGGCCGGGATGTCGACCAGACAGATGATGAGGTCGATGGCGGCCAGCAGAATGATGAACAGGTTGGAGGCGGGCCGGTTGTGGCTGTTGAGGAGCGAGGAGTTGTGGGCTGTGCCCTGTTGGCGCCGGTGGAAGACGTAGATGACCAGGGCATTGCCCAGCCCGCCGACCAGGCCGATGACACTGAGAATGACTGTCAGGAGGATGAGGGTGACGTAGTAGGCACTGATCCAGTTCTGGCGGAATTGTTGGTCCCAGTTGTAGTTCTTCTCCAGGGTGACCATGTTATCCTGATTGAAGGCCATTTCATGTTGCCCTGTTGCGTTCATTAAGGATGTGGTGGGAAGCATTGATGATTTTCTTAATTGTTTGCTAAAAGAATAATTGCAGTGCTTTGTGTAGGGAGGGTGGAAAACAAAAACTTTGTAAAAAAGAGCTAAATTTTATCATTTGAGTTTATTTTTAAATTTTATTCTAATAGCAAAACGTTCTTGATACTTATTTTATTGTTCCGCTACATTTGGGACTGTTTATATCAAATAACTTACCTTTGTATCAACGTTCTGAACTCGTCCCTATGATGTGTTTCTAAAAACAATGTCAACTAATCTGCAGCTATGACAATATGACTGTTATAACATGCCATTGCTTTCTATTTATTAGTTGAATTGCCCGATAATCATTGGCTAACACGTTTCACCTACGAAATTATTGGATTTATTTTTCCTTTTAAAGTACCTAGAACATAATAATCACTTGCTATTGAAGTAATTAGTAAGCGTATTTCATCTAATGTCATTGAGGATAATAATGCTTAGGTACCGTATAATATAGAACACTATCACTTTCACCTAATCCTTTCATGTGTACTATTATGATTTTTGTCAAATCAAATGTAGTCCTATGAAAATAATACCTACTAACTTTGTAGTTGTCTATGTATTTCACTTTCGGATGTGCAAAAATAAGTGAAATTTTTATTCAAGCCAACGTGCCAAGTTCGTTTAGATATAATTTATATAACAATCAATGCAGGTACATCCATTGGTATACTGTTTGGAGTATTTGCGCCTCGTCATCATCTGGTCCCTAGCAACCGCTGGATCACGAGCATGTCTATAGCGCTGGACTGTTAGCTCTACGGACCTCTGAAAATGGACCAAATTTGGCAATAGATTCACTTTAGCAGTATTTTTAAAATAGTTTTTTTTTCAATTTCAATTTCAATTTCAATGGAATTTGAAAAGGTCTATTTTTAATACATTGGTCCAAATATCTGTGGTTTGTAACAACTAGAAATGAACTAGAAACTAATAATAAACTTTTAAAAAACAATTATAGACCTGACCAGAATGGTGTTGCCTTGATAGACAACCAATAACTATTAAAATGAGGCATTTATTTATACAATACATTATTTCTAATAGCTTCTTATTTCTAAATCTTAAATTTGAGTCGGATATCATATTTTGTCTCGAGTTTAAAGCTATTTAAGTGAATTTGACAAAAATATCATTTTTTGCTCCAAAACATTTATTACATATACATATCTTTGCGATTTGTAAAGAGCCATTTTAATATTTAATTAAAAATGTCAAAATTTGTTACTTGGCGCGTTTCTTTTGACCGGGGTTGTATGAATCCCATAGGTACAAAATCTTCCATTTCCAATTGCTCCGAGATTAGTATTACATAAATTCTACCTAATATTTCATTTAAATTTTCTTATTTTAGGTGCTAACTATTTCAGCCTACACACCCAACTAAACTTTTTGCGCCAATGTATATTATCAAAGTAGTAGCTATTATGCTTTTGCTAATCGAATTCTATTTTGCAGGTAGGTACTACTTTAGATGTATTATGTAGGTAGGTAGGTTATCACATGGCAGTGGGTGGAACTTAATGATGTTTTCAATTTATTTTCATATTTTGTATTAAAACAACAAATCTGACCTTATTTAAGTACCTACCTTTAGAATTGTACAATTTGTTACTATCAAGCATTTAAAGTTCATCAAACAAATTGTTATCCGTTCACAATTATGAGTTAACGACAAAAGCCCCCTCCCCTCGACAAAAGTTCCCACCGACTATAAAACCACTTATATTTAATACTAGATATTATATACCAAACATGTGCCAATAAAAAAATCCTTTGGGGTTTGTTAGAGATTGTTGGAGCTTGTTGTAGGAGCTTTTGTTGGAGTTCCCTCAGTTTAGTATCACTTGGAACAGAATATGATGTATGTGTATATTGTTTCAATTTTAGAGGATGCAAATGGAAGTTGTGTATATTATTTCAAAAAGGTATTATGGCCTTGTAAACCTTATTGTTGTATTAAATGGGACGATCCATTTTACTGGTGCCCAACTCAAGTAAACATCTGGTACAATCCTTTAAAAGGGTATTGGAAAAGATGTCCAGGTGGGTTCGTAATTTCACGTTTGGCTTTTTCATTAGAGTTTTCTGAAATACATTCTCAAAAATGGCGATCTTTTCCGGTCGATTTTTTACCTATCCCCATACATCGATGTTGACCTCTTCCAATAGCTCTGCAACGCAACACGAAATATTGTGATAGTCAAATAAATTTAATAAAACAATTTGTTTGCTTTTTCAGAAATACCCAATTATTGTGCGGTGCCGTTCATGTACAAAGGTGTATGGAATACAAGGTGTACACGCCAGGACACAGATTACAGCTGGTGTTCAACAAAAATAATACCGTTTTCCAATATTCATATAACAGGATACTGGAGAAAATGTTCGCCTGAAACTACAACTACTACAACAACTCCAACAGTAGAATTAGGTAAACCTATTTTATCGGAGCCTGCACTTATAACAAAACCTTTAGCTGAAGTACCTTTAGCTCCAAGTATCCAATTACACCGAAAAAAGGTATTACGTTGCTGATCATCAAAGTGTCATTTTTTTCTAATTCCCGATTAAAGGTTTTTTATATACATTAGATATAACACATCTAGACATCTAGACACCTAAACACTCTTGCATTAATTAAAGGTAGCTATTTTTTGTTTTGAGAAATTTAGTTTGGAAGAGCTAACTGTACTTCTTCTAGACCTTTTTAAATTGTACCAAAATTAGTGTGGAACCAGTAACTTCAGATTCATTTGATTAAAATCACAAAGGTAGGTAAATGTATATACGTAGATTGTTAGATATTAGGTATATTAAAAGCTAAAAAGGGTATAATTTACAGATGTTTAGTACATTTGTTTCTGTTTGAACTCTGATTAAATTAATATTCAATTAAAAATCAACCTGTATTTATCTATATTATTTGTGTATGTATATATAGTGTTTATATCGTAATTTGCTTGATTTTTGTTAACTGCTCCACATATGTAGAATAAAAATGGGTAATAATTATTTGGTTGGTATTTCCTTTGGTAAAGTAGAACTACGTTATCCAGAGTACGATTTTATAAGGTATCTAAGTACGTATTTTTAATGTCTAATTATGTATTTTTGTAGTAGATACTATTTACTTTCTTTGTACATAACTAATTTCTATATCTTAAATATAGAAGTGTCATTTTATTAAATTTTCAGTCTTCTTGAATTAAAAAAATAAACAAGATATTTAAAATTAAATGTATGAATTCTAGGTAGGTAGGTAGGTATGTAGGTAAACTGCAAATAATATGACGGGTAGACGACGGCAAACTCATGTTGTCGTTATGTTTGCCGTTATGTTTCGTTGAACAAGACGGTAAGTAGAAACCTCATTATATCAGTATAATAAATGATTCTATCCATAATGTTAGTGTTACGTCATTTCTCACTAGTTAGGCTAACTGGCTAGACCAAGCATGTATAGGTAATAGCTACACACACCCGCTACATTATGACTATCCTAAACAGGATTGTAGGCATGGACAGACAAAGTCATACAGACAACTGCAATAACAGAACAGACCATCAGTTTATTAATAAAACTTCACAATTTAGTTTATTGATTGACTGGAAGAATATTGATTTATTTGTTTGTCGTGCCTACTAACTGTTGCATAGTTTATTGTAAGGAAATTATCAAGGTGCAGAAACGGTTGCCATCTTAAAAATCCCCTCAAATGATCTTGAAAGATCGCAATGGATAAATAGTTTCCCCAAGATGCAAACCGCCGATATTAAAGACTATATTTATCCACAAAATTCTGATGTTTGTGTTAAACACTGACCCGGCCTCCCGGAAACATCATCATGTGAACATATCTACTATACCGAAATAAGTGTTTACTTCTTGTTGACGAGGTGAAAATAAAGCTAAGGTTATTTATCAAGGGCCTGGTATTCTTGGATACACAGAAGATAATTCTGAAAAAAGCTAGATCAATCTTGTCTATCCCGCTTCGTTCTCTTCATGGTGGTAAAAATTCTTTTGTATAACGATACGACTAATTCGTTTTAAATTATGCCCAATTTCGTTTCTGGCTCGATATTAATATACTCCAGTAGAAGTGTCTAATCGCTTTTCAAGAATTTTTAATTCAGAAAATATTTTTATTTTACATTATTCAAAATCCATAGGTTTTGAGTTGTCTGAATATATGCCACAAAACCTGAATTGCAAGCTCTATTTCACAACTTCTTTACCACATTGAAGGAAAGGAAACTTTCTGTCTGAGAACCATTCTCACATGCCAAATGACTGATGACTGCCAGCGATAATCTAAGATCAAAAGGTGGTATGAAGGAAAGCAGTTTGGGTCAAAGGATTACACTACCAATACTAATTCTGGTTTGTGTGTTGTTTGCAAGATAATGCATTAGTGCAAGTGGTGTCATCCTTCTTAAGCCCCAAAGATAGCAACGAATCGGCAAAGAGAAGGTCTTCAACTGACGAGTGTCGTCTGGCTAATAAGTGTTGCCATTTTTCGTACGCTTTCAACCGCCATGATTGAGTGTAGCAGATTACCTCTGATGCATCACATTCAACCACAAACAGTGCACTCTCATCAATAGCACTTAGTGTAACCTTGGAAAGTCTTTATTACAGTTAATATGCTCCAAGAGCCTCTGGGGATGGCGGAAAAGTTTTGTTTACCAGTGGTTATCTAGTCTGAGAATTTTGGGATTCATTTTGCGTACTATGAGGAGAACATACCAAGAGCATGTCCATGGGAACTGACATCCTTAGGTACAGAAAACTCTTGTAGGGGCTAGTAGGATCAAGTTTGTTGTTGTTATGACCAACACAGAAACCTAGAACCCTAATTTCTGGCACAGTATATTGTATTACTCTCTTTCAATGTCAAACGGCGTCGTTGAACAACTCCCAAGAATTCTCTAACATTGTGGTCATGCTCTTCTGGGTTCCTCTCGGTAACAGTACTGTTATCTACATAGATAAGGACGGAAACGTATCTACTAACTGTTCAACTTCTACCAATTTGTCCATTGCAAGTTGGGACGAAGATACCCCGTTTGTGAAGCCTAAGGGGATCCTAAAAAATGGTAAAGTCGCCATTGCCTCAAAATGGTCAATTCTTTATCACTGTTTTTATCTCTATTTGATAGTAAGCGCTTTTTAGGTCAAACATATGTAGAATTATCAGTTTTAGTCATATCAGTCTACTCTTTTAAATGTTTGATGACTTTACAGATCAAGGATCTTTCTTTCAAGATTTGAATGACCAGTCCAATATTTTCTGAAGATTCAGTACCTAAGGCTTCATGTGATTAAATATCCATAAATCATGGCTATGTCAAATATTTGTAAAATTAACTTGTTGCAATAGTTGTTAAATGAAGTTGTTTAAAGGGAATTTCATATATGGCGATTAATGTTTTACATTGTCAAAAACCATAAAACCATAGTTATATAAGATAAATTTTTAAAAGATCGTTGTTGCTCTGCGTTATTGACGTATCTAACAACCGCACAAAAGATCTGAGAACGGAGTTTTATTCCTCGTCCCAAAGTTGGTGCCAAATGTCAATAAAATCGATCAATTTTTTAGACTATGATATCGCTGTTGAAAAAGAAGTAGAAGAAGGCAGGAGAAGTAGAAGATGCAGAAAAAGAAACAAACTAAGAAAAAGCTTATTTTTATGTATGTCTTAAAAACAACTTCTGCTGGTTTTAAGGATCTTGTAAGAGTGTCATATTCAGATCTCACGAAATAAAAATAACTTTTAAGAATATTGGAATGAACAAAAGCTTTAGATTATTGCAAAATAGGCTTTAAATAAACAGAGGTTTTAGTCTGCTAAACTATACTTTACCAATTTTAATAGCATTCGGCACACTTATTTACCCTCATAGTCTGGACAAATGGCATAAATCTAAAGTCAGGAAATCATTCCACCTTTTAATAAGGAATCGAAAGTGGCCCATGTTTCAACGATCCGATATAGCCCACTAAGCACGACCCATTGTGTCTTGGATACATCAGAACCTGGACCTACAACAACAGCGGAATTAGTTGACATTTTTTATGTTTTTCCCAAAACATCTATCTATGTACAAGGTTGTGGAGCAAATCTGACCCATAGTTGGGGACTAGACTTATCTGAAGATGGCCATTTTCGCCTTTAACGTGTCTGTCTTCTTCATCGGGTTGTGAGCGTTTTAATCAGTTAAGCCTAGTCAACAGCTGACCCCTCTCCCCTTGAATGACACGGCCGTTGGTCTGGGGCAGCAGAGTCACATATAACCCGCTATATCTCATAGCCTTTCTTCTATCGCCACTAGAGGACCCACCTTGTTCCATTTGGAGTTCTGATTTAGCAGTTTAACAGATTAAAAATTAGATTTATTTGAATCAGATCACAAGTTTAAATACTTAAATTATCAACATTTGAATAGTTTATAACCACGAGTTGCCCAAGCCAACTTTCCAAAGCTTTACTTTTACTCATTCACATAAACTTTAGAATTAATTCATGATTTCTTTTTGTGCAACAACCATTTCTGGGGGTGTTGCTGGGCAAACAAAAGAAGGTTAGAGCTGGCGATCTGATGGAGAACGGACATACATGATAGTGTTGTGTTTGTTCTCCACCCATCTATCTTGTCTAGTGAGAAAAGAAACAGAGCACTGTTTGACTGACCAGTCCACTCGTTTTTGTTTTTCAAGGAGGGAAAGAAAGGACTCCAAACAAAACAGATGTGTTCTGCATCGCATTCGCACATATCAACAACAAAGTGTTCAAAAGAACCTTTCGACCAAATTCATATGCACCATTCACAAACTGCATATAAAGTATTTGTGAACCTTGTGGTAGGTACTTAGTCAATCTATTCTGTTCACACAATAAACTCAATACGAAACGCATCACTAATTTGTTTAACATTTATCAGATAGGTGGCTACCAGCGATTCAATATTTGATGGCAAGTACCTAACATATTAGGCCATGCACCAACTCAGCTACCAACCTATCTCTTATGATACCAATTCCATAGCCTTTGGTTCCACTCTATCGATTCACTGCCTGTGTGTGTAGTAGTACAATAATTGAATTACAAATTGTGAATTCACAATATTATAATGGTAAAGATGCTAATGTGAGTGTGGATGCAGTACTTTGTAAAATTGTGCTAGCAAAACGGAAGTACTTAATGGTGAGTTGTTGAAATTTATATACTTAACTAACTTTTGGATAAAAGTTTCCTTCTTGAGAATTTACACAAAATTGGCAAATGTAACCTTAAGTAATGACCCTAGTTACCCATGGACCTAGCATATATTTTAAAGTCACAGCGGTGGAAATATTGATGTCCAAGTTTTACAAATAAGATCCTAATTCGACGTAGAAAGCCGGCTATAGGCAATACCCACTGCAAGGGGTGGTGGAAGCTCAGTTTGTGAATTTATCAGATATTTTACTATTGTGAAACTATGTGAAATCTATGTTTACATTCTTTGAAGATGGTAGGGACAATATCTATGAGTAGGTAGGTACCTACCTATTAACATTGGTCATAACTATGTCAACCTTAAAACTTTACCAGATATTTCATATATATACCTACCTAATTAATTTCCACATAATTTGATACTTTACTCAACTGCTTCCTTTCAAAATTGCTGAGTCGGACTTCTGTATAATTATTTGCTGTGATTTTGTACATTTCCAAATATTCAGAGAAATGTAAATGAACTATATAAAAACGAAATCCATCACATCAAACTTGACTATTTTCCTCTACAGACACTGTGCTGTTTAGCCAATGAGAGCGCGAGTTTTTCGGGCGAAATTATCAGAGAAGAGATAATTAGGTACATAG
>JAUYWI010001232.1:0-19663 GCA_034780595.1 Parotoplana pacifica
CAAAACCGGTTGCCAAGACCAAAACAAAACAGACCAAGTTCGCATACACAAAACAGACATGGAAAATAAATGAGGGCGCATCCACCTCAAGTAAAGAATTAGTAGTTATTCATACATATATCGTGCTACGTACCTACTCATGGCTTATTTTTATGAAACAGCTCGTGTTTATGTAATATCCTTTATTTTCCTTTGGTTGTCATGCCATATAAATTTCACGTGTCACTCTCTTTCTATTTCCAGCGGGAATTGGTCTCAACCGACATATTGTTGAACTGGAATGTTTTTGCTTGGTTTGTGGGAAATCATATGGCAATTCAAAGGACAATGAGAAGTGGATACAATGTGTATGAGGGCACATGTTTTGTGCACAGATGACGACATAACATATATTTGTGATTTTTGTTAGTTTTAATGATGTTCTGGACTTTTATATTATGGATTGTACAATTTGAGCGTTATTACCCCAAACAAATTTAATATGAAAAAAATTCACCTAGTGATTACATTTTAAATAAATTTATTATGAAATTTATTTCAACTTTTCTTGGTATGAATATTATAGTAGAAGATAAACTAATGCGTAATATTTATATTATATTTACATTCAATATTCAGTGTAGAAAAAATATTGATTTTCCCTTACTATGGCGTTATTACCCCCACCTTCCCCTACAGTTAAATCGGTTTCGGTTATACCTACTGAAATTTAATTTGTCAATTGATTAAAGACACTTTATTGGAATTTGAATACCTGTTCCATTTTATGAAAAAGTAATTCGTTTATTTTATTTTGTAAAATAATATGAAATATTCTAAGCAAAGTCTAACAGAAAATTAAACTAAAAGATTAATTTCAGAAAATTAAATTGCACTTCATCCTAATGTCTTTTTATCAGTTAATTTAATTAATAAACATTATCCTCCAAAAAAGTCGTTTTTTATGTTATCTGAGAGTTCATGTAGCACTCACCTAGCACTAATGCTTTCTTTATTCAATCTCTGGATACTGGTTTCAGGAATATCTGTCATTTCTAATAGAGTATTCTTGACAATTAATGTGGGTCGGCTTCAAGAAAGATACGCACAGCTCCACATGTTTTTGAATGTCCAGAGCCATGTTTTCTTTTAAATGATTCACAGTAATTTTTGTCATACTTTGGCTAACCTTTGAATTTGACGTTCACTAACAATGTTCTCTTTTCCCCACGCAACTGATGTATTTCAGAACTTTTCTATTCATTTTGAACCATTGTCATAATAAAACATGCTCTGCTTTAAAATGATTCATTATTGTATAAGATTTTGATTTTTATTAATTCACGAAATAAATTAATCTTTAATATCCATAAATATGGCAGGATATCTAAGGAGCTTAGATATACCTTTTACCCCCAATACAAATTTCAATCAAATATCAATGACTTTCTATTATAAACGACATTTTTATGAATATTTTTTCGTATCTTTTATTTGATAATAAACGACTAATTTATTAAGTTTTGTTTTTAAATTTAAATCGGTTTCTGATATACAATTTCGGCAAAAAAGTTTAGAATAATTTTATTTTCTCTGCCGATGGGCATGAAATTTTATATCAGTGTACCTACTTCTGTTACGGACTTTTTTTGGTTTAAAGAAATAATCATGTCGTATTTTCAGCTTGAAATCACAGAACGTTAGTTAATTGCGTATTCACACCAGTATTGAAGTGCCTAGTACCCTTTTCCAAGAACTAATTTGAATGTACAATGATATATACATAGCATTGGACTTGATAGATGCGTACCTTATGTATGTTTGATTAAAATAATTGTTCTTATTTCTTGTTTCAGGTTACATTCGAAATCTACCAATTAGCAAGTTGTCCATTACTTGACATACCGCTAAAACCATCATCATCATATATGTCTTGAATACTTTTGTGATCTTTTTAAGAATTCTGCGGCACAATGAAGAACTAGGACGTAATCCCAATTTGGTCGTTTCAATACGCATTTGTCAGACATTATCATAATTCTTGAACTGCAACTGAAAATGTGGTTTGCTTCACAAACAATCGTGTTTTTATTTTCTTTACCTTCTCTTAGATGAAATGACTGAGTCTAGTAATCATTAAAATTGGAGGTGAATATATTTTTATAAAGAAACTGACTTTTATTAGGTAGTAGGTGTTGATTCTTACCTTTTTATTTTCCAACTATGCAGTTTTGTAACTAATATTTTGGTGTTAATTTTCTTTGCAATCCAAGTTTGTATTTGAGATGTCTATACCTACCTAAGTCTGTTTTATGCATCTGATTGATAAGCCGAGCTTAGGGATTTGTCTGAAAGCAACCTATACGTACACCTAATATTCAGTGAAGAAATACATGACTGCTGTGTAATAAAATTTCATATTCCGTTTCGAAGAATAGGCTGAAATAGTTGTACCTACTTGGAGCTTGTCAAAATTCGAAAAGAATTGTCAAGACGATAGTAAACTTGTTCGTTGGAAATCGGTCAAAATCTAGATTGAATAATAGATAATTAGTTAGCGAATTAGTGTCTACATACTTCTTTTATTAGGTGGATATTTTTACAAAACAATCACAAATCAATACAAAGTGGTAGAACAGATTTTGGTATTATTCTTTTCTATGTAAGAGTAATAATAAAAAAACAGGTATACTTTGATAAAAATATACTACTTATCTATATTACTCGCAAATGATAGCCTAGGACAGCTGTTTCGGCCTTGTTGGGCCGAAATTGGCAAATTTTCTTCACTTCTATGCTTTGATATGAAATATACGTACATTTTATATTTCTAAAAATATATTTACGCCGGCAACCGCTAACTTCAAATGTATTTTTTAAATAAATCTAATTGATTGATCTGAGACAAGCAAATTATGTTTCAACATTTGAATGGTAGATCGGATTTCAGTGTTTGGATATTTGATGGTAGGATCCTAGGATTTTAGTATTTAGATATTCGATAGGATTTTAATGATGCGATATTCGGTATGATTTTAGTGAGTTGATATCCAATAGAATTTCAGTGATTGGATATTCTGTAGGATTTTAGATATTAGATATTCGGTAAAATGTTAGTAGGTGGATATTTGTTGGGAGTTCAGTGATTAGATATTTGGCAGGATTTTGGTTCAATAATGATTGAAAGCTTTACCGATTTTACTTTCTAGATGTCAATGAATGTCTCCATAAGAAAGGCGGTTGTTCGCAGATCTGTCAGAATGTGGACGGTGCCTACTTCTGTGACTGCAATCCCGGTTGGATGTTGGGCAGTGATCAGAAATCATGCTTCAGTAAGATTTTGAATTTAGGAAACAAATTATAGGAGAAAAAGAAAATTGTATTTCTTATTAATTGAGCTGATGGCGCTAATTTATTCATTAATTTGTTAAATAAAACATCGTCGCTTTGAAACTTCATTCCAATGGTCTGGAGCTGCTAGGATCGTACAATTATTAGTATTCAGGCGGCATGCAGCCCGTCTAGCTTTTATAAATTGTAAAACCTCTACTTTATATTTTAAATTTTATAAAAGCAAAACAAGACAGTCAGTCTATTACTGGAGATTGAAACAGTTTTTTATATAACTTTTTCAAATGGTTCCACCTAAAGATCATCCATAGGTATATTTATTAATAGTACATTGTTCACCTAGGTTCTATTTGGGTGTGTATTAGTTGGATTGATGAGTAGCTTCTTGGTGATGTGATGTCTCCGGGGTGCAATCTCTAATTATCGAATGACATCCTCAATAAACAAATATGTAGCAAGCAGCAGAGACAAACAGCAGCGCTAGAAGTGTAAAGATCGGATATTGAACCTGCAACTTCCTAGTTAGCTTATAATATATGTAGATATAAAAGACATAGATACTTGTCTACATTCCAATGTACCTCCTACCTACCAACTTAAAAAATCGACGTAGAATTTTGAAGAAAAAAAAGATACTCTGCTAAAAAATTCAATCTGAAGAGCTTTCCAAGGTTCATTATTCAGTTAAATAAAAGATTTCGCGAAACCATCGAAATCAGATCTCTACCTGTGCTAAAACAACCGTCGTCATATTTGTTTGCATAGAAATAGGGCTCGTTTCTATGGTCGTTTATTCGTTTTCTGAAACCAATCTTTAGAAAATCTTCCACGTCAGAAAAGGCGTTGTTTATGCTGTATGAAATTAAGCTATTGCCGGCATTACACGAACAAACCATCTTGGACAAATGGACAGAGACCATCTTGGACAAATGGACAGAGACCATCTTGGACAAATGACTATACAAGTAAATGCCTCATGGTCACCTACACATTTGCCGGATTGCTCAAAAACAACTCAACCAATTGGGATGAAATTTGGTATCACCGTATGAAATTGTCTTGCCAAGAAAGGTTTTGGTGTAAAAATGGTGGCGATCTGAACCTTTTCCGTTTGTGTCAAAATGGCCAAAATGAACTTTTTTCGCAAAATTTCATAAAATAGATTTATAGTTTGGTTTGATTATATTGAAAAAATATATTTATAATGATATAATTTCATTCT
Source organism: Parotoplana pacifica (assembly GCA_034780595.1). NCBI lineage: Eukaryota > Metazoa > Platyhelminthes > Proseriata > Otoplanidae > Parotoplana > Parotoplana pacifica. The sequence continues at coordinate 4,553 of JAUYWI010001232.1, forward strand.
AATCTAACCAAACTATAAATCTATAATTATTTAAAAAAAATTAAATAAATGATTTTCATTACTGTTTTTCAAAAAATTGGTTTCCAACATTTAATTGCTGTTTCTATGTTCTATGGCTAGTCCAATGCCGATTGTTTTTTTTCCTTTTCGATAATGTACATAAAACATACACAGTAAAAAAACACGAAATTTGTGGAATATGGACTTTTTAAAGTTAATGCGGAGGATACCCTGATTATAGACAAATTGCGCATATTTGCCAAATACGCTGACAGTCTCCTTAGTTGAGAACCTGCGTACATATGCCCAGATTAAAGATGCAATTTAATGTACCTGTCAGTAAAAACTTTAAAATTAATATAATTTTTAATTCTAGGTTACCTACCTACACCTTCATTATGTAACAAACTCCATTGGCAGAAGATAATTTTTCTAACATGTATTGATTCTAGGAAGGTGGTGGGTAGTTAACCGTCGGCTTATGTAGCTAACAATGGAAATCTAATTGTGGATAATTTATAAATATTCATAAAATTCTAACGCTTAATTTAACTGAAATGGTGTGGAATCAAAGCAACCATTAGCTGGAAATTGTCTTGGTGGAAATGGATGATCAGTATACCTATCTATCAGTCACTTATCAAGTGGTTTAGGATCTTCATCGACTGTGGGGAAACATTTGGCTAGGTACCCTACCAGAAATAGTACACGTCTCTTTCTACCTATGTACATACAGTTTTTGTCTATTTCAACCCCGAAATATCTGTTTCTGTATTTATTAAAATAGGTATTAGTGTTTGTGTTTAGAAAATCACAGACTGTTTTAATAAATACCTAATTGTATGTCTACATTGCGCAGATACAAAATCAATTCTTAATTGAATAGATTAGACATTTGAAATGCAGATATGAGTACATATTTAAATGTTAGTTTTAGCCCGAATAATGTCTCCAGTTTAAAGAAACACAATCTTGGTAATGGTACTACTTAATTTAATTTAATTTGATTTTTGTTGGACGGTTGAATAAACTGTGAAGCATAATTTAGATATGTAAATACTTTAGAAAAAAAGAGCATACATACCAATGTATATAAGTACATTTGAAATTCATTCAAACATACTATTTCAAGAAAAATATAAAATAGAGTCATTTTCTATTGTGTCTATTAGATAATTCTTTATAAAGGAACTGGTAGTTATTGTAATAGTACCTAATTTATATTAAACTTTATTTATCTTTGGTATTACCTACATAAATTTTATAACAATGTTGTTTTAAACCGATAATATGTTGGTGCTAATGGGTTCAAAAAACAAACATTGTCCTATTAAGTTCATATTTGGTGTCTAGAAACGAGAAATCTGAACTGTTTGTTTAAATATTGTTCATTTTCGATTTAATGAGTTTAAATATTATCAAAATTTTCTGGATTTAAATTCAGAATTTGAGATTGAATCCAACAATCCTTGTGATTCCAACAATGGCGGTTGTCTGCACAAATGTTCATTGACGCCATTGAGCCAAGTGAAATGCTCCTGTCACCAAGGTTACGATATACAGGCGGACGGCAGGACATGCAAAGGTAAGGAGAATGAATGTTCTCATCCTGAAGAATGTTTTTTTTCTCATTCACCCTCTGAATGCAATGCATTCTTCGATTTGAAACAAATAACCGATTTCTTTTCGTTTCAAATGTAGATCATGACGAATGTTTGAGTGGGCGTCATACCTGCCCAGGATTGGCCACTTGTATCAATGAGATTGGCAGCTATAGTTGTCGTTGTCCGGTCGGCTTCCGAATGGAGGCTGATGCCCAAACCTGCACAGGTAGTGAAAACAGAAAGTCATAGAGTGATAATACTGAAAAATACAAATAAATCAATAACTAGTTGCTAATAATGGCTGTCAAAATTGTTATCGATTAATATTTATACTACTAGAATCTGATCAAATAAGTAGTAGAAATAAATAGTTAGTGTAATGTACAGAATTTAGTTGATTAAAACTGACAAGCATTTAAAAAAAAAAAAATATTTATAGCCAGGTGAATTAGACAAATCTATTAATGGTCTTGATTCATAATATATTGAAGTCGAATACAGTTACAACTATGATTTTAGTTTTTTTAATTGTAAAAGTGCTTAATTCTCACAACAATAAAATAACATTTTTGCTGGCAATCACTCGGATTTTTGTTGCAATTGCATTCAGATATTAACGAATGTCTTGACTATGGAGGTGGGTGTCAAGGCAGGTGCATCAACACGCCCGGCAGCTATCAATGCCTTTGTAATCCTGGTTACGTAATCAATGCTGATGGAAAAACATGTTCCAGTAAGTCGGGAGGGTTGCCCATGGCTCCTTGGTTAGAAGATCCATAGTAAAGCTTATGGCTTTCGGTAACCTAGAATCATTTTAAATCACCATTACCTTACTTATATGGTAATTACTTCGATATGTATAAAATAGCTAAATAGGACCAGTTTGGTTCATAAACATAGCCTTTCACAGCGGCTATAGTGTCCTTCTTGTACATTCATTAAATAATCAAACTCCCAGAATACCAACCCTCTTTAAATCGACACAAAGCCGTGTGTATTACTGTTTCTTACAATTTACATAGAAACAGAAATAGAATAGCAAACTCACTAAAATAGAATCTCTAATTTTATGGAGACAATAGATATAACGTTTTGGTGTTGTTGTGCACTCACAGAAGTTAGTTAACTTTATTCGATAATTCATTGAACTAAAGATTTCTGAAGCGTTCAACCTCCTTTGGGCACTTTGACAATAACAACAACTTCTACAATAGTTTGTTAGTTTTTTATTTAAAAAAAAACTAAATTAGTGTTACTTTGCTTAGAGTGTTTCTTATGGCTTTGTATTTCAAAACACTTTTACCATATTTGGTTTAAACCTACAACTTTGTATATGTAGGTAGATTCATAAAAAACAGCCTACAATATGAAATTGGATGTTTTAATTAGGGATTAGCCTGCAAATCTCGTTGGATTTGCATTAAATTAAGCATTTGATCCTTTAAAAATCTATTTATTATTATTACTTTGGCATTTAGCCTCTTTCGTTTAGGTGTAGGCGAATGCCATCATTTATTGTCTCTACAGAGCAAGCAATGTGTATATTATTTACATTTCGAAAAGACTTATATACAAACTCCATCAGTCAAGAAACGCCGATGTCTATGGGGAATGCGATTTAGACAGTTTAATTTGTATGACATGACGAAATGAGTAGAGAAAATGAAGTCGAACGAATTCCAACTAAACTATGATACTCTTCCAAACAAAGAGGTGAAAATGTAATCTTTTTACTAAAAACTATGTTTTAGCACACAACAACTTGAACTGATTTGAAGTTGTGAAGAGAGTCTGCTCCCAACGCACACACTCTGGTTTAAAACACTTATTGGGAATAAATTAAAAGTTGTAAACGCCTTACAAGTTGGGATTTTGCAACTATCCTACTACCTCTCAGTTTTAATCATCACCGAAAGAGGTTAATTGTTCTGTGTTTTGTGGCAACAACGTGGGGCGGGGGGCGGCATGATTGTGCAAACAGTTCCACACCACCAGAGGTTTGGAAGTTGTGTTTGTATTTTGAGGAAAGTACATCACCGAAAACCCCCAAAAAATAGTCAAATTAACTTTCTCAGAAAACTATTTGTAGTTTAGCATTGTGTGTGTGTGCCGAATTGTCATGTAGGTGTGGCTATCCTATTAATAATAATACCTACAGCCTGTTTGCCTTACATTAATCGATAATGGGAATAGATTTTCCATGTGAATTATTTCACTTGGATGGATCTGCTCGGTGTCGTATAGTTGAGACTTTCTCTGGATCTACATAAGTAAATCAGTTAATAATTAGACCAGTTCGGCTTGATGGAAATATGTGACTATGCAAGGTAGGCAGCCCCGGTAGCGACAATTACATCTCAGTTTGTTTTCGTCATCGGTTCTCTATTTATTCCCCGGTGATTGTATGAAATCATATCGGTTCCAGAAAGGAGATTGCTAATTTTGTTGAATAGAAAAATGAAGTACTTTCCCAAATTAATTTTCTTATGAAGATAATAGACGCTTACATATGTATAGGTACACAATATTATCTATTTGTTTACCAAAAAAAGTTTTTAGGTAGACAAGCTGGCAAGCTGGGCTAATGAGTTAAGAGGTTTATTCAAAACTCGGTCATTTGAACACTGCTTCCTCTTTCTATTTTATTGAAACCACTTTCAGGTCTACTTTTATTACTAAGTTATGTACCTACCTACTCTACCTATACCTATTTGGTGTTTTTTTAGTTAAACAAAAAAGATTAGTAACGAAGGACCGCGATGTCAACGATGAATCCACCTCTCATTCAGGGGAATCTTTGAATCACTTTGAGTTGATGAGTAAGTGAGAAAGTACTATCTAAGAAGAATCTTTTTTACAAATTAATTGAAACACTAAGATAAAATATCTTCAAATGAAATGCAGTGATTATTTCCCGGTGTTTTGATATTTATTTTTTAGTGGGCGATGCTCCTATAATTCGCTATACAGATAACATTTTTGTGGCAGGTATTTTTGTGTGTGTTGACTGTTGTTCTGGTTATCTATGGTTGTATACGTAGTCTTTGTTAATGTTATTGTCATTATTTCATGTTGTCTTTGTATTTACTTTTGAAGACAAAGGCATCCTAATGCAGGACAACCAAGGTAGGTTGTGACCACTGATAGTTCTGGCCCATTTTCAATGAAAGAAAAATGTGATTTTGGACAGTTTGAAGTAGCAGAATGGATATTGGACATCAGGGTCAATGCAAATTAAGAGAATACTCTGTATCATTTGTAGATTATGAAAAGCTTTTTTTCTAATCGTTCAATTTATTATATAGAAACATTGTTTTTAATATGCAAGAATTATTTTGTGTATTTACCAAAGGCCGAATAGAATGCGTATTGCAAATCAAAATGCCTTTAAAAAGTTATTTTATGTAGAGTCGACCTAATTGTCAAAATTGCCCGAAAGTGTAAAATTTCTTGGTTGTGTTTGAGATTAATACAAAAAGAGCTTTTTATGATTACGCTATTATTAGAGCTTTTATAAAAGAATATCCGCTTTGAAAGATACTATTGCATTTCCTTTGAAGTCTTGCCAATTGACAACATTACTTTATTGAAAATATGCTGAATTTTCTAGTCATAAGATTTTTTAAAAATTACGCAACTATTTGAATTTGGATTTAAGGTAAATTTAAGTTTGCTTTTATTTATCTAATTGTGGGTATTTTAAAATTTAATAATGTAATTGTTGACAAATGCCCAATAATTTCTGAAAATTTGCACTTAAAAATAACAGTCTGAATATTAGTGATAGTTGGGTGGCTCAGTTAGAGAAATGGATGATCTAGTTGAAAAATATCATAAAAGCTCCAAAATTTAGGTGACCTTATAGGCTTTTGAAAATTGCACATGTTCCACTATTTTTTTCCTTTTGTATCCAGTTGTTTAGGCCATGGACAGAGGCCTAACTATGTTAAATTCTTATCCCTCAAAGATATCGAATTTACCCCTATATTACTCGTTTATCCAATTTTAGCTTATAATTGAGGGTACAGACCTCTGGTGTGGTCCTACGTCTACAGGAAAAAGGTTTTCATAAAAAATAGTTTATGTTATTTTTGTTAAAAATTATGGTTAAATTCGATATTACTTGCTAGTAAGATATATAAAATGCATAACTTTATTAAAAATAACAAAATAATTTTATGAAAACCTATTTCCCGATAGACGTAGGACCAGGTCAAAAATTTTTAATTACTTTTATCATCACTAGAATTTTTGAGAGATAAGAATTTAACGTAGCAAGGACCATCTCCATGGCCTCAGCAACTGGATGCAAAGGGGGAAAATGATGGAGCATGTACAATTTTAAAGCCGATAAGGTCATCTAATTTCATACAAATTTTGGTGCTTTCATCATTCTGTAACTAAATTTTGACTGAGCCGCCCCAAACTATGAGGTGATGTAGTGATAGCCAAAAAATGACTTTGATTGTCCACAGTACGAGAAACTCGCTGAATGCAGAAATACGAGTAGTAGTCATAGTGTTATGACTTAAGTTATAAATGACCTACATCTTCACCATATTTTTAATGCTATGAAATGTCTTAATATAAAATAGAGTTATAATTAAAGGGGTTTTATCAGGTTCACATTCTATAGCTTTTTTATTCATATTTCAGAATAGAAGTTTATCTTTTGCATGAATTACTTAGTAGAGATAACTAATGACTGTGCCGTCTATCAATTTCAAATACTTAATACAGAGATTCATGTGGACAACTTTATGATAATATAGGTACTTTTCTCCTCAGAAAAGTAACTCTATCGTCAATATAAACGATTTAAAACGACACAACCCGCATGTGACTTCTCCCTTTAATAATAGGTGCATGCATATTACAACGAGTAATCTATTGATCTTAGAACAAAATAAAAGTTATTCGCACCTCATTCATTATGTTAAATATGTATATCATAGAGAAATCCATAAAGAAGTTTAAATTTCAAGAAATGAACTTAATCTCGTTAAGTGAATCAGAAAACTACTGTTAAACGGAATTGTTCAAATTTGTAACTTTAAAAATGTGCATTGAGGTGAACAATAAATTTATGTGGAAATATTGTTTTTGAAAGTAATTTAATCCAAAAATTAGGAATTTTTGTTAAACAATATTTCTATGTATACGAGAATTTGACCTCGGCGATTTCTCTCTATTTCTTACTCTTGTACGAGTATTTTAGTGACAACATTTATTTTTTAGAAGTTATTTATTTTTATTATGCAGTTTTTGATGCCTACATTTTAAGAAAGATAGAGTGTAAGTGCATGTTCCTTATAATTTCTATGGTTACCGACAAAGTGATCGATGTGTTTTGTTTCACAGAATGTTCCCCTGGTAGTTTTGGGTTTGGTTGCCAGCTGACCTGTGCTCTATGTGCCAATGGTGGCCGCTGTAATGTCTGGCTCAACGGCTGCGAATGCCCCCCGGGCTGGAAAGGCCTGATTTGCAATGAGAAATGCCCACAGGTATTTCGATGTCTCTGGATTACTTTCTTACTTTCCTGTGTTTATAATTAACTATTTGTTTAATTATTGCGCAATCCGTAAGCGTCACTAATTTATGAATTGATTTTTTATCTCAGGGTTATTTCGGCAAGAAATGCGCATCACACTGTCAATGTCCCAGCTCAGGCCAGTGCGACCCGGTTACGGGGACCTGCCTCTGTGGCCGCCCGGGCTGCAAGACCGACTGTCCGCCTGGCCGCTTTGGGGACAAGTGCGACCTGACCTGCCCCCGCATCTGTTCCACTGGCAAGTGTGACCGACACACGGGACGGTGTCTGTGTCGGCCTGGATTCTATGGCGCTCAGTGTCATCTGAGTTGCCCACCGGGGACCTGGGGGCCCATGTGCTCCTTTAAGTGCCGCTGCGATAAGCGGAGGCATTTGGAAATGTGTCACCCAGAGGTAAGATGGCTGGAGTATCATTCATCTTTAGAGTATCCAACGAATAATATCGTAGAACATCATATTACTGGGGTATCCTAAAGCATTCATCAAGTAGACAGTTATGTAAAGAATAATACTGACCATCTTTATAGACTGGGAATTGTTCAATTTTGGTTAACTTTTGGCTATTCAAAATTATCGCTTTGAGACACTAGCTTCAAAGATTCTGCAGAAAGTGTGAAAAGTGGATCCACGGTAGATGCCCTGGAAAGAAGAGGGTCACTATCTCAAAGACTACTGATTTCCATTGCAAGAAATGTAAGCAGAGAAATGAGTCTTATAGAAATGTTACAGAGCATGGGAAGATAGAAGATGAGGTGTTAAAAGACCTTGATATAGGGAAGAAGGAGGCAGCGAATTGGCAGTAACAAAGATAGTGAGATTTGGCTGGCAAATGTTTAGAGATCTAGATTTAGGTTTGTGCGGCTATAGACTGACTCTAGCAATGAAGGGGCAAATATATAGCACATGTGTTAGACCAGTAATTGTTTACGCGGCAGAGACATGGGTAGTAAGATCAATAGAAGGAAATATCCTAAGAAGAGCAGAAAATGCAATGGTTAGAAAGATATGTGGAGTTAAGCAGCGGGATAAGATGAATTCAGAAGTGTTGATGGAAATCTTGGTTTGTGAGAGTCCAATAGAGATGGTGAGACGCAGCTGTCTAAGATTGTGTGGTCACGTCCTGAGAAAGGAAGAGAACAGTGGTGTAAAAAGGGCATGAAATCTCGAAGTGGAAGGGTCGAGGGAAAGAGGGCGCCCAAAGTTGTCCTGGAAATGTATGGCAGAGAGCGAATATCGAAGGGTTGGGGATCATGAAGATAGGAAGCCTTGGGAAATTGGTATTCCCAGTTGGAAAGAATGAGGGTCAGCGACTCCCTGTCAGAGGGGAATAAACCGACCTAAAAATAAACGATGATGGAGGGTACTAAAATACTACCATCAAATAATTTCCGAGTACTTTGACATGCCCTTTGAAAGTTATTTTTTTAAACACAATTAATCACAATATACAAATTTTGCAATTAACATTTTATCAAATTTTCAAGTAATTCTCTTGCTGTGGTTCCTCAGATGCTCAAGATGCTGGCCCACCATGCTCCGTAGTTTCGTTTGGAGTGCCTAATTAATTTCATGAAGTCTCCCGATCCCAAACGAAGTAGAATAATCAACAGATGTTGCAAACACAACTTCTAAATTCTTCCATTTTCGTCACGCATTTTGGGCACTCACTTCTCTTTTTAGTCAGTTGCCTTGCCACATGTCGTGAATCAACTTTTCGCCTGATTGGTAAACGACTAGACGGATAGGATAGGATAGTCTGTCTGATTAAAAGCAGAGACAGAATCCGAATTGGTGTTTATAGTCGAACTTGGTATATATGTATGTACATATTCGTATCATTTTTTATTAACACATTGTTTTTGTGAATTAATTTTATGTTAAAAATAATAATTATTTCTAAGTGAATTGAACCGAATTTGTGAAATGGAATGAACGAAATTCGAAAGTCAAGCATATTTTTTATGTATTTTATTTGAATGAAATTTAAAATTCGGTTTATTAAAGTCATTCTCTCTCTCTCTCTCTCTCTCTCTCTTATTATATGTTGGTTAATTAGTTAAGGTGAATATTTACTAGGTTAAATTAAGCATATATTATCTAGTGAATGCGATCGGGAAATGTTGATTAAATGATATGAATCCGGGATCCACTAGTAGGTAATATATTTTCTGTTTGAACAATCAACTACATTTGTATTCTTGTCAAAACTGTTTTCTCTTTCATAACTACGATTAATAAATTAATAATTAAACTGCAGAATATTCTCTTTGTTAATTGTACATCTTTAATAATTAAATAACAGAAGGGAGATCCCAAACGCTATTAATATTTCTCCGTCGTGGAAATGTAGAGGACCGGCAAGCAGGCCGCACATATTGTCCAGAACAACATAGTTGACATTTGAGATCGATACAGAGCGGCTACCTCCCTGTAAAAAGACATTGAAATACTTAATTAGCAAATACATACAATGCCTAATGTAATAGAGTCAATAATAGTAATAATTTTAGTAGCATACTTTGTAAAAGCGCCGCCAATTTCTTGGTGTAGGGACTCATGATGAGGTAATAAAATTTATGAGCTCTATTCTATTTTTATAGTAATTAACATCATCCATTGTTGTGTTGTCAATCAGTTAATACATTATTGAAACATAATTGTACTTACTTACTTAGGGTCTCATATACATCCTTAATCAGTGACGACACCAGGGAGTAGAAAATATTTCCATTTTTAAATGCACCTAATATCCTATATATCTTGTATAAATTGGCCCTATTGTTATCAGTCAATTACCTAGATATGATTCTTTGTTGTGGATTTAGCTTAGTAATATATTTTGTACAAGTACCTAGGTATTTCACAAATGGTTAAAATGGTTGATCTCATAGAAACATTTCTTTTGTTTAATTAAACAGATCTATGTTCTACTAATCATAACAGGAATCAGTTTTTATTAGCGAGAATCTGGCGAGAATCTATTTTAATGTTCACACAAGTTGTTCCGCTACTATTGTTAAAATTTTATTGATTTTATTGATTTTAAATTGAAAAGCATGTCTTTTTGGATAACAGGAAAATATGGTATTAGGTGTTTTGTCAAAATGTGTACTTGAATTTAATGTGGCACAGATGATAATCTTTGGATTTTAATGGATTAGATACTTATTATTGATATACTGTGTTTCTATTCTTTTTTCATTAGTGAAAATATATATCAGTAAAGAATAAATCAGTGTCATTATTCATAGGAGAGTTTTGTATTGTTTTGTTTATCGCATACAATCATTGGCACTGAAATAATTTAAATAGAGAGGCGATTTTTTTTGCCAATTAAGACTGATTGCGTATTGGTATCAATATAATAAAGGTTGGTTGCATATTGGTATCAATATAATAAAGGTTGGTTGCATATTGGTATCAACATAATTAAGGTTGGTTGCATATTGGTATCAACATAATTAAGGTTGGTTGCATATTGGTATCAACAAATTTTACTGTCCATAATTGGTGATTCTTGTTCTTCTTCTAATTTAATTTACGGAATTCAATGCAAAAAATGTAATTTATGGTATTGTGGTGAAATCAAAAGGTCACTAAATAAAAGTATTTTTGGACATCTATCTAAAATTAATGATGTTATTCGCAGAAAAGTCTTACATGATTCTTATAATGACGATGGTGTTCCCAACAATTTCAGTCAAAAAAGACAATAATTTTGACAAGGATACGTCGAATATCATCCATCCTATAGGACAACATTCAAATTTTAAAACTCCTCAAAGTGAAGAAGAGTCATTATTCGAATCTTTATTATGGGAAAGTTTAATCTCTTTTACGCTTTCTGTATAACAATTTGTATTTTTGTTGATTTTTATATTGAAGATTTTTTTTTATTGATTTCTGTTTAACATTATTTTTTCTGAGTTTGTACGTTAAATTTCTTTTCAAAATAATAAACGATTGAGAAAGGTATATGGCATCGAAGTATTTCAATAAATAAACTTTTTAAAATTTATTTAACGTTATTACAAAGTTAGATACCATTTTATCAATAATTAAGGCTGGTCAACAAAATTATGACATTTCTGGTATTCTGGTACCGACGGGATATGTAATCTGTTTTATTTTCTTGTAATGATTCGGGAGGAGCTACGAAAGGTTCACTCACTGTTCCCAAAGATTTGGAGGTTTTGTTATCTTGTATGTAGTACACCTCAAGACCAAAAGAATGGTCCTTGTGCTTCTATGGATTACTAAACATATTTTTCCTATACATATTATGTTGAAATGTATGGATGAAAAACGTTTTTTGATTTGCTTCAAATTTTTACACTACAGCTGTCTAAAAATAATCATAAATATTTTTGAAAGTTTCCAATTGCCTATTTGTTGAATCGAAACTAACGTTTTTTATAGCAGTGATTTTGATGCTATCCATAAGGTGGTTCTCTGAGTTCCCCTCGCCACCGCGATGAGGATGCCTCAAGGACAGAGAGTGCCATATGGTACGCTTGGTGATCCGACTTCGTCGGCGAGGTTTGCATAGTTAAAGCTCCATTGTATTTTGTTTCGCAGAGTGGCCGCTGTCTGTGTCAAGCCGGCTTTGCGCCTCCCCAGTGCCAGTACGCCTGCCGGCCGGGATTCTATGGGCCTGACTGCGCCTTCCATTGTCAGAGGTGCTCGGACACCTGCGACCCTGTCACGGGAAAATGCCACCAGGTGTGCCCACCCGGAAGGACTGGCTCTCAGTGCGAAATATGTGAGTCCTGCATGCTGGCATCCCCCTCCCCGACCCAAGGTGCTGAAAATGTAGAATCAGTTTGTCATTTCTACAAGATTTATGCCTCTACGTCAATTTTAGATTTTTATCATGCAAAATTGCTTGTCTGTGTGTAATATCTACATATTTATGTTACCATTTCAGACTGCTCACCAAACCAGTGGGGCCCGAATTGTTCCCAGAACTGCAGCTGTCTGAGTGGGGCGAAGTGCGATCAGATTACCGGAGAATGTCACTGTGGCGCGGGTTACCTTGGTGATCAATGCCAACATAGTAAGCCACAAGTTAAGCCTTGTTGAAAGTCTGGACAAAAATTCTCATGATGCAATATTACATATTTGCTTGTATAATGTTTACACAAAGAATCTATCACTAAATTGGCTAACTTTCTTCACTTCTATGCTTTGATATGAAATATACGAACATTTTATATTGCTCAGGCTGTGATTTTGCCTAGCTGATGAGGCCCAACAAGGCCGAAACAGCTGTCCTGGGCTATCACTTGTGAGTAGTATGAATAAGTAGTATATTTTTATCAAAGTATACCTGTTTCTTTATTATTGCTCTTAAACACTTTATTACATTATTCTAATTGCAGGCCCTGGGTCCGCCTTCAAACCGCTCAAGAGCGCCAACAGAAGCCCCACAAGATATGACCCAATCGGTCGACCAAAGGCCACCAAATCCAAATCGATGGAGTAAGTGGCGGGGGAGAATACCGCGAGGGGGCGGGGGTGTCCGCTATTGGCACAGCTGGACCAAATGTGCACGTGTTGGGGGGCTCCAAATATCACTGTTTATCTGAAATACATTCTGAGGCATTGTGTCTGATTATTGACTGATACTGTGTGTCTGGACTTTTGATTGTATTCAACCACTAACAGATATTTTCCGGAAAATTCCATTAAAACTATTAGCAATATTTGTTTTGGAAGTTTTGGCGGTTTAACTTGTTTTTCCACTGTTACTGGGTCCTACTGTACACAAGATGATAACAGATTAAAATCTTTCATCGAGGGATTATTTTTCTATGACGTCATAATTCAAAATGACCGCCATTTTACCTATTATCATATTTTTTGACAAAGGGGAGGGGAGCAACCCAGGCTTAACTGATATGATTGACTAATTAGTTATGCACTGAAACTATCATGTTGTTCTTGTTGACTGGCGGGCTTCGGATCAGCTGTGCTGCATCATCGAGTGATGTCATCACGGTATCTAAGATCCCTTTTAACTGTGATTCGCTAATTATACGCTATTTCGCAAATACTACTTTTTAGTAGTATCAGTACCCCGCGATCAGCATGGGAGGCAGCGTGTATTAATTAATCGCTGATCATGGAGATCCTCTAGTCAGTTAGTTCTCAGTGTTTGAATTTCACATTTTAAATTCAATGTCCATCCTTCCACCAGGCTACGACAGCTACACAAGCTTTGTTGTTCCTCTGTCGCTGTGTCTGTTTTAGTAAAGGAAAACACAAGTTTGCTGTGCCGGACTATAAGGAGGGAGATCTACACTGTCCATCAGCAATTTGATGTAGTTCTTGTTGATTGGCATTCGCATCATATTCGACAGGAGAATTGCACGTTTCACCCAACAACAAGGGCTCATATCAAAAGATGATTCTCCTTGTTATTGTCTGATCTGTGATATTGTGCCAGAAAATATCAATCCTGAGCATCCGATGTCATTCAAGCCTAGTCCAGGAAGACCGCCCTGTAATGAGAACAAAGGGTGATGTTAATATAAAGCTGTGCACAATACAAAAGAAATTTTCGAACATAACAGCTTTGCTTGCAGTATCTTCTCCCGATGATCCCCAGAAGTTTGGTGCCAGCTTTATTTCTTCACAATGTCATTATAAACCTGGTACAGTCCAACTAAAAACAATGAAAATGCCATTATTGACCGTGCCACAAAATCTCCAAATGCAACTCTTTTGAGCTGTTGAAAGACAAACTATGCTTTGCAAGAATTTAAGAGCCTCCAGTTTATCAAACTACACTTTTGGTTACGTGTTTGAATCGCAAGAAATGAAATTAACTTCAAATTCGAGCACTGTTGTTCAGAAAGAAAGTCGTCCTCCTGTAATTTGTTGTGATGTAAATGAATTCATTGACCAAGATTTTAGTGACATTGGGACCCAACTGAGGTGGACGCTTCTTTAAAGTCTGCTTGTACTTAACAGATCTTGAAGGTGATGATAAAAGAGGCGCTCAAATCAGACTTTGGTGTGAAGAGGATATTTATCTTGGCCATGACTCCTGACATAACAGAAAATTATGTAGATATGAAACTCATATCGCACAAATTTGGTTTACATGAACTTTATAGACAATTTCTACATTGCTACTGAGTTACATTGTGCATATTCTGATGGGGATAATGAGCCAATGCAGATTACATCCCTGCTGTTGGTGTAACATCTGCAAGTCCCAATTGCATCAGCAAGGTGAGTCTCCGGCACTTCAGAATCTCTGAAGGAACTTGTTTGACTCGGGAGACACTCAAAAGAACGCGGCAATGTCATCTACCCTTCACAGGAAGGCAACAACGCTCTCGGGAGCTGCTGAACAGGGTTGATACGCTTCTTTCAATTTGTCCCCAGCCCGTGCTGACGAGTCTAAGCAAAGTTGTGGCAAGGTGCTTTGGAAGAGTTTGGCATCCAGAAGATGCCAACTACATCAGCGAATTCAAATACAGCATATTTTGAATGTTATCCCAAAAGTTCACACGATTTGTTTTTCACGTTTGAGAGTTTTGTGAAGCAACTCATCGTGGTTTGGGCTGGTGCTACTCTCTGAGCAGGCATCAGGGTCAGTTCATCATCAATTTCATGCTTTTTGGGGGAAGGTTACCAAGTTGGTTCTTTTGACAATCCTAAATATGGCAACAATTTTTGCTGGCAGCAGCGAGAACCTCGACGCGGCTGACACCATTATGTACACGGACGGCTCTGCTATTGGGGGGCACTACAAATGGAGTGGTGGTATTGTCATCTACTGGAAAGACGGCAGCACTGACAGAGAAGCGATCCGGCTGGAAAATACTGCTCCAGCTGCAGAACGGAGCTGGTGGCTTTGAGAAGAGGTCTTCTGACCATCCTCAACGCAAAGAAGGAAAAGTCTGGTAACCACATCAGAGTCCTTACGGACAGTAAATCCTCTCT
>JAUYWI010001343.1:0-19644 GCA_034780595.1 Parotoplana pacifica
TGTTCTGGAATTGTGCTAGAGTCCTTGGGATGATCTGCAAGCCAACCTTTTGTCAGGGTATAATGACTATTGCACTAATAATTTTATATTTACTAATCCAAGTGATCTTTATCATTCCAAAGACATCCATTAGCTACCTATATTAATTAAAATATAATTACATAAGTTATCCAGTACCATGCAATATAAATATATATTCCTTTCTAAAATTTTCCAATTTAGAAATAGTGTCAGTTAAATTTTGTAACTCTGTAAATCTCAAATGCGGTATAAATATCAGTCTATGCAATTTAACATTTTGTACAATATTTTTAATTTTTATAACCTACATGGGGCCAGCTTGATCAGCCCTGCTGTTTCTGGTTCTCTGTTAAGCACATACTTATTTCATCTATGTAATTGTCTAACTTACATCTTGTCCTACACCCAAGCTGAAGTATGATAAGATGGACAGTCAAGTTAGGCGAACTAACGAATTACACTGCTAAAATCCGTAGAATAGTTATATTATAAATATTCTACGGATTTTAGAAGTGTAATTCATTAGTTCGCCTAACTTGACCGACAGTCTTATCATGCTTCAGCTTGGGTGTAGGACAAGATGCACATGATTATTTAGTTTTGCTTAGATCTTGAAGGGATGTTGTTTTTATGTTAAAGCCATATAGTTTTGCACATCTTTTAGTTGCATTATACTAATTTCCATGATGTTAGTACTGTCGAAGGCTTGACAGATTTTGTGTGTTTGCTGCAGAAAAGATTTCATTCTACAAATTGTTACCCGCTATGCATTTCTAAAGACATCTGGTGATAGAAAATGGGTAGTTATTATCATAGAAATTATGGCATTTTGGTAAAATTGTTTCACAAGTTACTAATAGTAATAGATAGATAAAAAAATACTTCAAGAAGAAAAACTCACCTGTCCTGCACAAATTAATCGATCTGCATACATAATTTCAGTCAGAACAAATGATCGTTTGTTGGTCATCTACAAATGAAATAATAAAATTGATAGACAAAGAAACTGAGAATTTTCTGTAGAAGATGAAAGGAAATTACACAAAGATTTCGCTCGGCTGGCCTCTCGATTTAGCCCTTCACAGTCACCGAAATCGTGGCGACGAAAATCGGAAACTACTCGAAAACACTTTCACCGAATGTGAATGAAATTGCTATCACATTGCTAAATTATTTTAGGATTGTTTTACCTCTGACACCCCCAAGGTTACCTGACGGACCTCTTAAAAAACCAAAGTTGGGCTAAAATGACCAAATTTAATAATTCTGAAATCAAATACTGATAAAAAGTATCAATATTTGGTAGTTATACTGCAAACACTTCATTGTACCATATGCGTATGTATATTCCAGGCTTTTGAAATTTTGTTTCTTGTCCATAGGGTGCAATCTGAGAGCCATTTTGAATGAATAGATTTTATTTTTTCCATAAAAGTATAAACTATTTTTTTAAACTCTGGAGAAGTAAATAAGCTAAACATTTGTGATTTTTTAATGAATACATTTGTGCCGAAAAATGGTCAATTTCTGAAAACCATAGAGATTTCCGATCTGTGTACCCCATTTTCAGCCCAATCAATTCACGGAAAGAATGAAATCTAAGGAAAGGGTGGGGGAGGTAATACCCCACCTGTGACTACGGCCTATATTTTTTAGGTGTAATTGTAAAGGATTAAAACTTTCATTGGTTTTAAGGAAAACAAATAACTATGAAAGAATATCGAAAAATATCATTTGTCTCTAAAATGTCAACGGTTCTCTCACACAGTCGCTTCTCACCTTCATCCATCATGGAGGCGGTCTCCAAATCTTTACGGATGGTGGACCAACACCTGTTCATGAGCTCACCATCCTCAAAAGGCGGGACGACATCCTCTTCTTCGGAGACGGGCGTGACAATATGGCGCATCCTGCGATTACGATCAGGATCGTCCGGGTTGTAGGCCTCCATCTCTCGCATCACTGGATAAGGCCCAATATAGTGCACGGAGTCATTGTCGTCTTGCGTCACATCCTGATTTGTGTCAGGCACTGATTCTGGGGCGAGCATTGCATCTTCAACTGTCTTTGGTTTTGGGCTTCTTCTTCTTTTAGCAGCAGCATTAAAATTGGAAGAAACTGACTTTGGCAAGCTGTAAAAAGTTAAGACAGAAAAATACTAAAATGAGAAATTATGTGATTCCGTGGTGAGTGTTTGTTTTAGCTGTTTAGTTTGATCCTTCTGTTTGGTGATGGAAAGCAAGGTCATGCAGGTGATGGCTTCTTTTGCGTTGATATTCACAAGTTTGTTGCCCGGAAACCACTCAATGACCCACGAGTCAATGTCACCCATTGATGACGATGCGTTTGTGTCTGTGTATTATTAAGAATGTGCTCCTAAACCCTTTTGAAAATAGAGGCAAATACTTTTTAACAAAATATAATGAGCGGGAAATAGATTTAAAATTATTCACTGATAACTTACGGACATTCATTTATTTTAAGAGCAGTAATCAACGAAGGCTTTGCTCTGTTTGTATCAACATCTGCCTTGTACTGTTTGTCTCTAATGTAGTAGGAAATATTCGAGGACATAGCCTGAATTAAGCGAAGGCGATCAGCGGGAGTTTCAACCTTGTCATTCTTAATTGGACTAGTAGGGCTAAATGAACAGACTGGTATCTCGGCATTGGCAGGCTTGGGGGTAAGACTTTTCTTGCCTAATCCTTGGAATGACAATAAGAATGAATACAATATGACAGAATACATAATAATATTCTAACTAGCCGCTACAATACTAATTTTGATTTGCGGCTCATTTTAATTGTTTTAAGCAATTCTGCATCTGATATAAATTTTTGTGATACTTTATAATTAAAACTATGTTATATTCAAAGACCATATACACCCCAGTACAAAAAGAATCACCACCCATATACCCAATTGTATTTATTATAAACTCATAAATTTATTGATTTCTATGCTAATTAAATTAATCACTTGGTTAGTTAGTATCTATGATTTACGTAACCAATTGGGTGATTTCTATTTATTAGGTATGTTCAATAATTAACATCTATGCCTATTAAAAGCTATCAAAAATAATGAACCGACATGCTTATGTTAAATTTCAATTGTAGGGTGGCGATTCTTATTGCTCTTGTCATAAACAACACTTGTACACCTCAGAATCATCTAAGTTTACTTTTGCACAAAACAAAAATGGTGTAAATCAGTTTTCGATGAAAAGCTATTATAATTATTCAAAAATGTTATTAATTCTAATTAAAGGTTTACTTACTGAACCATTTTATCTGTTCAGAAAAGTGTTTAGTTGTTGAATGGGCAATATCCATTCGGAATGGGCATGCTTTAGAAGGAAGAGATTCAACAAGATTCAAGGCATTTATTAGCCCTTCATCAGTCAAGAAATCAATAAACCTAAAAATAAAATGTAAATAAAAAAATCAAATTTCTGATGACTTTAACCCTTTTTAGAGATTTTGGCTAAAAAAAGAGATAAATCATTTTCAACAAAAACTCATGGATTTATGATGTCAAACACTGCTTGACCTAATAGATGAACCTATAGCAAAGTATTGGATTGATGCTATATAGCAATAGTTAATTTAAAAATAAAATATTATGAATAAGGACATCCTAAGCTTTCAAGTAGTAAAAACGAAATTGAAACATATTCATTATTAATGACATGATTGGACTTCAAACATCGTTAAATTGTAATATTTAGACAAAAAATACCACGATTAAATCTGGCTATAGAGATTGTGTTAGAAAACCGTGTCTGTAGTTATTGATTTTTTATGTCTGAATATTAAAATTCAGCACTGTTTGAAGTCCACTCACGTCATTAATTAATGAAAATTTTCTAATTTCGTTTTCACTACATGAAAGTTTAGAATGTTCTCTTTCATAATCTTATAAAATATATTATTTTTAAGTTAACCATTGTTATAAATTGTTTGATTCAAGACTCATGGTTTTATATAGCAACAATGCAGTACTTTTATAGGGGTTCTTTTATTATGTCAACCAGTGTAGTTCTTAGCGAACCTATATCAAAATTTGATAAGGTTTCAATTTTGAAAGGGCTTCTTACTTGGCACCCTCTATCAAGTTTTATATTTTATTAAACAAATTTCAGTCCAATCCATCCATGAAAAAAGATGCAGTGCTTCTCAACCTTTTTTTTAAAAAACAGACTTTCCAATTTTTATGAATATTTTCTCTTTTATCTGTTCTTATGCAACCAACCTTCCCTCTTTTATGCTTTGATATGAAATATATGAAAAGTTTATATTGCTCAGGCTGTGATTATGCCTGGCTGATGAGGCCCAACAAAGCAGAAACAGCTGTCCTGGGCTATCACTTGCGAGTATATCTTTTTCTTTATTATTAATCTTAACACAAAAGAAGAGAAAGAATCTCTTTTAAAATTTAATGTAGTTGTTAAGACTACTGATTTATGCATAGGAACACGAGGTTATTTTATTATTGTCTAAAAATTGACCAAAATTTAATGAAATTCTTGGATTAGTCTGATATATGGTACACAAATAATGTGGAATGTTATATTAGAAAGATCAATAATGGGGTCAAATCAATGATGTCATCAGGTCCAAAAATAAAAGTTAGTCTGATTGCCTTCAGATTTAATGTATAGTTTCACTAGTGACTGTAAATCCGCATTTTCTTTAAAAAACTTTATGATTGTTGAGTTTTAGGGGGAGGAATGATTTTTTTGTAAAAATCACCAAAATTGCTTTAAAATCCAAATCAAACATCAAATATTGCTCAATTTGAGATTTAGAATTAGGAAGGTATTTTAAATAAGGTAAACCTCACATTTATGAATAAGTAAAATGAAATCTTTACTGCAGCAAACATACTAAATTTAAAAAAAAATTAAATCTAGTAAGCCTTTGAATATAATCCAAACCAAAAGATGTGTAAAAACATGGCTTCAACAAAGAAACAACAACTTTGCAAGATTAAATCAAAACTAAGTAATCATGTTAATCATCTTGTTCTACACCCAAGCTGAAGCATGATAAGATGGTCAGTCAAGCTTGGTGATTGAAAGTACTATTTAGTTATTCCGAAATCCATAAATGATAAATATAAAGAAATTAAAATGCAAAACAATAACAAGAATTATGATGCGGGACTTAGGACCCTCAGCAGTGAGTTTTAACCAGTTTTATGTGTACACAACCGTCACTCTTCCCATAATATAGTTATTATTCAAAATGTAAAAGGTTAAATAAGCACAAGTTGAATTAAAAGGCAGATCAAATACGACTTTAGTGATGATGAAATCATTCCATTTATACCAACAATGCATATTCCTTATGTAAGAAACGTAATGACCATTGTTGATTGAAGAACCAATATGACAAATAATACCAAAAATATTATAATTGTGGTTATTATAAGAAATAAAATTAGGAACAACTACATTACTGTAGTTTTTAGTAAGTCTGCCAGAACTAGTATTACTTAGTCTTTTCTTTAAAATAGTTAATAGTCTTGGAAAATTGATAGTATTATAAGTGATAGAATGTTGTGTAACAACATGAAAAAATTGTTGCTATTTGTGTAAATATGAAATTTTAAAAAGATTTCGGTTGAAAGAAATATAGACTCTCAACACTTAAGGATTTACACTATGTGGTGAGAGTCACTCTTGACAGAAGTATTTTCCTAAAAAACATCAATGTAATATTTTGCCTACATTTTTTGTTTTGATTGACAATTTGAAATTGTCACTCTTGCCACATGGATAATTTTTTTGTCAAGACTCCTGCCATTAAGAATAATGGTACATTTATCTTATAATTGAAATTACAATCACCAGCAATTATAGTATTCTAAAAAGGCTGAAGAAAATGATCCAATATCAAGCAAAAGACAATCTAAGCAGATAGTATCATTTATTTTACATAACAATGCAATAGGTAGTAGATTGCAGCATACTTAAACTACATGCATACTCCAATCTAACATGAAAAATCAGTAATGGATACAACACAAAACTATTATGCTTTTTGTAAAAAAATGTTACAATGATTGTAAAGGTGAGAAAAACCGTCTTAAAAAATTTCAACCAATAAAATTAAAATTTCATTTTTGACAAATTTAATTATCTTAATTAAAAATGTTTTTTGGTATTTATTATGATAAACTAGTAATTTATGACAGAGGGTCATTTTTCAAAACAGTCATAATCTGCTATGTGATCATTAAAATTTATCAAATAACCCATGTTAGATATAATCACAAAACTGCTCATTAAACAAGCAAGTAAATAACTTATCTATGATTCAGATCTTCAGTTATTTGTTTAAACAATTGCACACAATTCAAACACTTGCATGGCTTCCATATAAATAGTTATGTTCTCTGGAGTGTTTTATTGTTTTGAAAATTTGAACTAATATTTTATCAGAAACCAAATTTTTATAATAATACCAGAATACCTGTATCTATTTCACTTATTTGTACATCAATTGAATGGTCAGCTTTGCTCATTTTCTGATTTATTGTAGGTTGAATATTGTGGTACTAAACCAAAATTAGGTACATACATATTATATCAAAGTTGTGTATAAATTTTACCAAAAGAGAAATATGCTATTTGTAGAATATCTAAATTAAATAATTTAAATTTTTGTTTAACACATCCTACACTTGACTATTTCACTTTTTATTTCAACCAAAGCTGAAGCAAGTTTGTCTTCATCTACAGATGCAGAGTTTAAATTTTTGAATCCAGTCTTTGTTGTGCTTGAATGACTTGTCAATGCCCAATTAATCACCTAATTGTTAGCAAGATATTATCTGTTATGACAACATTACTAGAATGCTTTTGAAAAAAAACAGTCAAACAATAATTTTCTAGTTCTAAATGCTTTGGTTTCTTAAATCACTTTCCATTTGAAGACAGTTTTGTTTCACTTATATTTCTCACTTTTTGATAGAATATCATGTATTGTACTGCAAGGAATGAAATATTTATCTGAAAGTTATGCTGAGTGAACTTGTGGTTTTCTTTTGCAAATTAATTGTTTAGTTTGTAAATCAATGGGAGCTCCCTTAGACATGTTAATACATATATTGGTTCTTGGTGCCATCTTATTATGGAAATCCATTTGTTCCTTAAAAATGATAATGATAAGTGAAAAATTATATCAAGGGTAAACTGTAATACCACAATGTGGTTGTGGGCAAAGGGGACTCGGGGTGTGCAGGCTGATCTTGATTAAAATTAGGATAGTCATCAAAATATTTAGCAGTATTGCAAAGAATTGTTAATGTTAACTAAATATTAAACACTACAGTGAACTTTTAAATAATAAAGGTTTCTAGCCATCTCATATTTGTATTATTTTTACAGGTAATCAAAAGGTTGCTAGTTAGTATTTCAACATTCTATATAGTTTTTCATAATACTAAGATAAAGAAGCATGTGAACTTAAAGATTTTTAATAGAATTATCATTTTAAACACATGTTACCTTTATTATGTTTAACTCTACAGTGTTGGCCAATAATTTCTGACCACCTCTAGACAATTGTAGTTAATTAATGTATACTTTCTTATTTAATAAGAGAATATGCAGCATGATGCCTATTAACTTGGCAGCCAATATTGTATACATATATGCTGTGCTCTTTAACATTTGCTATATTATAAAATATTATCATAATGTTTTTATTAAAAAATTATTGGCCAACACTATGTCATAAAGCAGGTAGTAATTCATAGATAATGAAAAAAGCAATTAGATCATGATTGTTTTTATAGTAAAATATCATATATATTGCAACATAAAAAATGAATAACTAATGATCTAATTTACACAAAATAGATAATAATATGTTAAGCAATAGATTGTACAAACAGATTTAAAGCTAATTATATACATAGTGTGTAATAATATTTAAGACATACACTAAATCTCAAAAAGAATGAAGAAAATTGACAATTTACAAAGGTTAACTTACATTTCATCCAGGTATATAGAAATTGATGTCATATGACATAGCTACACTTAGCTTGTCTGCTATTGGTCAAGAGATTTCTATACCTCAAATGTAAATGAATAAAAATTTACAGCATCAATTACTTGAAGTATGTACATTTGTTTTGAGAATTATTGTACATATATGTAACTCTACTATGCCACTTCACTACATACAATGGACCAGTTATGTAAATTGTTAAAAATAACACTTAGATTTTTATATACCAATTGGACAAAAATTAGTCCTTCTTTTTTAATGATGGGTTACCATAAATAGTTATTCAAAAAAGATTTATCTAAAGTCTGTTGTTGAATTTTTTTTATTTAAGATGATATTGTATGACTATTGTATTGCTTATAAATTATTAAAGTCCAGAATAAATAGTAATTTAAAAAAAATAAAAATATTTTTTTATTGTGGATTACTTTGTGTTTCTACCAACCAATTGTATTTCATGTTTTTGAGTAGATTTAGAATATTTTTTTAAGTTTAACAAATTCTTCATCAATTTTTTCTGGATGTCTTAAAATTGTGTTATTCATCATGTCTGTTAAATCTGAGCAAGAATAAATACATATTTCAGTGGAAATGCAGATAATCATCTGGTTAGGCACCCCTGTTTGTTAGATTTAACAGAATTTTACATATAAGAATAAATGGTTTTAATTCAAAAGTATATCAAATGATTGGAAAAAAATTTAAATTATATTATGGGTCATTTCATTTAAAAAAAGAAATTAAATATTCACTTACAGTTGATATATAAGATAGCTTGGAAAGATTTATTGACAGAAAATTTTATTTTTTTGAAAATAAAACAATATGGGGTTGTATGCTAGGGCTCTTGGCATCATCAAATCAAAAAATAAAGTTTGTCTAATAGACTTCAAATTTTGTGTGTAGGTCCAATGGATGCTCAATAGCACAAATCCATAAACAGTCTTCAAAATTTATTGATTATCAATTTTTTTGGTGGCAAAAAAATCAATAATGAATTTTAACAGAAATTAATGTTGAGGGAAATATTTATGAGTTATTGTTAATGAATGCCTAGTGGATCAAATTTGAAGTCATTTGGACATACTTTAATTTTTTGGACTTGATGACATCATTTCCCCCATGTCATTATAATTTTCTGTCAATGAATCTTTCAAGGTCCTTGTGTACCAACCAAAGGTAGATATTTCATTTTTTTATGAAATGACCTATAATATAAAGATGTTTTTTTGGTGATCCCAATGAGATCAACTTTGAAATGCTTAAATTTTACTAGTATAACAAAACTATTGGTAAATTTCAATTAATTTACACTTTTCCTTATGATAAAACATAGAGCTAGACATAATATAATATAGTGATTTTTTTCTGAAGTGTTCCATTAAGACCACATTTCAAATGTGACTTTTTTGTGAAGAACTGTGACATCAATTTCACTTTCTTTAGAAATAGTTTTAATTTTTTTATTATATAAATTAAATTAATGAGCAAAATTTTTCAGTAGTTAAGTACAAAAAATATACATTTTTAATAAACTATTTTTCAAAACAATAGAAAAACAGACATTTGTGTATTTTTTTGTCTAACCCTGTATATTAAATATACAGGAAGGTTACAAATGTCTTTGAATAACATGAAAGTATTACAAAAGGTACAAATCACTGAAATGATGAAAAAAAATATATATTCTAAATAATAATTACAAGATTTATATTTGATATACAAAAAAGTATTTTCATAACAAATGTTCAAAATTGACTAACAGCTATAAATGTCAGCTCACTGAGTTATACTGAATGAAATTTACTGGTTTTCTAGTGGGCACCCTGGATGGTTAAAAATATTCCAAAATAAATAAATTTTGACCAATATTTTAAAAATTTCCACACATCAAACCAGTGACTTAATATATGTGAAGTTTGTGTGAGTCTTGAAATTTGTTATCATATACTTTTCACATAATGAATCTTTTTCTTTTGGTGCTATATTTTTGTGGAAAAGCAATATTTTGGAGAAATAAATATATAGTGAAATGAATCTTGTAAAGTACTTTTGGAAGTCTCATTTAATTTATACTACACACAATAAATTTAACCTTATTAGTTGAAAACAATTGTGAACAATTAACATGAGTGGAATAGTAACAATACAACATGTTGGTATGGTAGAATCACCTTTATTGGATTTCCAGGGACCATGAAAAAAGACTGATATAGGCAAATTTCCATAAACTTTCCCAAAATTTAAAAATTAAATATCATAGGATTTTATTTATTTTATAGTTGTGTATGTACAAATCTGATGTTTTAAATATACAGATATATTTAAGTCCTGCACCATATTGTTATTATTTTGCATTTTTACTATTTTACATTTTCATTTCTAACTGGATTGTTTTATGGATTTTGATTTTTGGATTTCGAATATACTAGATGGTATTTTCAATCACCAAGCTTGACTGGCCATCTTATCATGCTTTAGCTTGGGTGTAGAACAAGATACACATGATTACATTGTTTTGATTTGATCTTAAAGGGATGTTGTTTTTACGTTGAAGCCATATTTATATTTTTACATATCTTTTGGTTGGATTACATTCATTTCTATGATATTAATACCGTTGAAGGATTGACTGATATTATTTCTTATATTTATGTTTTCTGCAGTAAAGATTTATTCTACATATGTAATTTGGAGCTGATCAAGCAATGATAGCAAACTCAGAAGAAAGACAACAAACCCTTATGGACAGCTTAAATAGACAAGCAATGCATTTCAACATGAAGGTCATTTAAGTTTTATAAAATGTACAGGATCAAATAAACATTACACTTAACAATCAACAGGTTGAATAAGTCAAAATGTTCAAATACATTGGAAAAATTAGTGGAAGGTGCAGTAACAAAATCTGTACAGGGATTTCAATGGCAAAAATAGCATTTTGAGAAGAAGAAGAAAATTACTAATAAAAACATTATGACTAGAACTAAGAATAAAATCATGAAGACAATAGTATGGAGCATAGAACTATATAGATCAGAAACCTGGACATTGCAAGAAATAGACAAGTAGAAAATTGAAGCAATAGAAATATTGATTTGGTGAAGAATACAGCAGATACATGGAACGACATGAAGACAATTCAAGAAGTACTTCAATAAATCAAAGAAAAACACAGCATGTTGGAAACAATAATCAGAAGAAAGAAGAATTGGATTGGACATATAATAAATGGAGAAGGAATGGTGAAAGCTATTTTGGAAGGTCAATTTCTAGGGAAACATAGAAAAGGAAAACCAAGAAAAGGGATGATAGAAGAATTCAAACCAACTACCTTTACAGAATTGAAAGACCAGACAGCAAACTGAAAAGGATGGAGAAAGTGTATGCCATAAAATTGAACCTACCTAAAAACTGATTCGGCAGAACATACTATAGATAGACATTCCTATTTCTAATATCCATTTGAAAATATTTTACCATTATTTAATAAATGAATATTAATGGTAAAATAAAACAAAGTAGATATTTATATCTTGTACTTTTCTCATACTTTTATAATATTGATTTTCATTTTCTACCATTACTGAACAAAATATTAATAGAATAAAATAAAATATAATAAATCTTAAAATATCTACTACTACCTATATATAAATTCATTTCATAATATTCTAGAATTAATGAATAAAATAATAATGTTAATAATATAAAATAAAATAATTTAAATATAGTAAAATAAATAAAGTAAAAATATAGTTTTATTTTTTATAATTAATAAACTAAAAGGTATACTAAATAAACAATATTTTTATAAGAAATAATAATGAAAGTAATATTAGGAAATAAATTTATTTTACCTACCATTACTTTAGTTTTATTTTCTGTAATAGAGGTAGTTTAACTACATACCTTCTAATTTATTAAAAATATCAATAAAATTATATTTTTAGTTTATTTTGTTATATTAAAACCATTTCATTTTATTCATAAATGATAGAATATTATAAACCAAATTATACACAGATACTAATAGATATATATTAATATCCATTTAGTTTTATTCTACCATAAATTAAAATATTAATACAAATGCTAGAATAAAATAAATCCAATTTTAATATATTATCTATTCCTATATTCTTATACTATTTTTCTACTGATAATATTTGTTTTATTTTATTCTACTATTAATTAAAATAAAAATTCTGATAGTAAAATATAATGAAACCAATATAAATACATTATCTACTCTTACATTCTCATACTAATTTTTCCTACTTATAATATCTATTTTAAAAATATCATTAATTAATAAAATAATCTTATTGATAGAACAAACTATTTTCATATTCTTATAGTATTTTTCATATTATAATATCCATTTGATATTATTTTACCATTAATAAACAAAATATTATATTGGTAGAATAAAACAAAAAAGGATACCAATATATCTACTAATACCAGTGAATAAATCATTTTGGTAATTTACTATTAATGAAAAAAACTATAGTTTCATTTTTAATAAACTGTAAAGCATAAAGTGGATAAGCAATATTTCTTAAGGGAACAAACTGAAAGGTACAGTAGGTAAGTGAGCAGCCAGAGCCAAGTGGTTAGTTAACTGGGGTATGAATTGGGAGGTACCTGGTTCAAGATCTGGTTGTGTCACATAATAAGTTACTTAGTGGATAGGGTTCCTAAATAATTTAGAGATTAGACAACCCACCTACAACCTGCCTAATCAGTCTTCATAGTGTCCCTGTGGAAGCCAGTCTTAGCTCAAGGACTAGGAAGAGGTTGTCATTGTTGGTCAATATACATATGTGCCCCCATGGTGTCCAATGGCACTGGATACACCATGGAAAATGCACACACTTTCCTGGGTCACAGATTTAAAGGCTGTTGTCATTGTGATTGGCTATAGACATTTAGTAAGCTCAATGGGTCCAGAAATAAAGATGAAAATTAGGTAGGTAAGCAATATTTTTTATGGTGAATAAAACAAAAGTAATAATGGATAATAAAAATAAGAATGCTTTTTTGACTATCCAAAATTGATCATATTTTATTCATAACACCTATGTACATATTTTGGCCCCCTAGTTGACTTGTTGAAAATCATCTTTCCTTCATAGTTCTCCTTCAACCAAAAGTACATACTAACAGGAATCTTCAATTTACCCAGTATTGCTGAAATAAGTCTTTAATAACTGTTGGGAAATTCAACCATGATGCACATAATGTCTAAAGTGATTTATAGAATTTGAAATAGTAATACATATGCGTTAATGGCTCATATGTATAAAGACCTATTTAAAATTTAAAATATTTAATACACTTCCAATTTACATATTTAAAAAATCATTACATAAGTTAACATTTTTGTCATTATGTTTTCTGATTAATGATGGATGTATTAGTTTTTGTCATGAAAAACCATGTGCAATTTATACTGATATTTTCTGTGGGACAACTATATAAATGTTTAAATATAATTTTTCATAATTACATTATATAAAACAATTTTTAATACAGTGAATAACCATAGATTGTTGGTATTGATCATAGACCACAATATTTAAAACAAAGTACTACAATGATCTATTCTACTTAAATATTATGATCTAATATGCTTAATTACATTTTTATATTATTAAAATACTCTTATAAAGTTGTAGTTTAAACATTGGGATCCTATTGGTATGATAAGTCCATCACATAAATAGTTGCACTGATTAAGTCAATTTGATAGATAAACTTCAGATGAACTTTATCTAATGAAATATGCAAACATTTCTACTTTTATTTGAGATAATTAGGAGCCAAATATAAATACTTATAAAATCATATAACTTTGATTAAAAATAATACATTTTATTTAAACTTTCTATTTAATTCTGTTAACTAAAGATAATAAGAATCAAATATTTAAAAATTATAAAAAATATATATCTTTAAACAAAATTCAATTTGGTCTAACTAATTAAAATTTTATAGTTGGTTAAACAAAATAAAAATAATTTCTTTTTTTTAAATTTCTTTTTTCTTAATCAAATACTTTAGTGATTTATAGGTCAAATATATTTTAAGTTTTGGTGGTAATATGGATGTTTCCTTTTGATAATTATATTTAACATGAATTTATAATGGGAACATTTGTATGCTATGATTAAAAAACTTATTGAAATTGGTATCTATCTGCAGAAGTTAAATATTGCTCTTTAAAAACTGTTAGCTATATTAATTACTATTAATTTTACTTATTTATTTAATTTTAGGGATTTTAGTAATGGATTTCTAATTGCAGAAATATTTTCTTGGTATTACCCAAATGAAATCTCAATGCCATCTTTTAATACTGGTCAATCGATTGATTCTAAGTTAAGAAATTGGTATCTTCTTAAAAATGTAAGTTTATAATTTAAATGGTATACAATAATTGAAAACAGAGTTATTAAAATTGGTCTATCAGACGTTTGAGAATAGTTACTTGTATTTTGTGTATGTATTTTTTGTATTTTATGTATATACACCCCTGGTCAAAATTAACTAAACAGCTATATTTTTGGAGATTTTTGTCATTAAAATTTAATTATTTTCAAGAATTTAAATTAAGATAATCTATTTTCATAACATTTTGTTTGTGACACAATCAATGTTATGAAATTAGATTTTCTTCATTTAATTTTTGAATAAATTTAATTTTAACAAAAACAATTCTGTTAAACTGTAGGTGCATAGTTACTTTTAGCCAGGGGTGTACTATAGAAGATTATAAATGTTTTTTGTAAAAATCACTTTCATAATTCACAATTAGATAAATTTTAAACTAAAATTTTAACTTTTAATAAATATTAGTTACACAAATAAATAGTAATCCTATTTTGTGATACTATTATTCAGGTTTACGTATGTTTTGATTTACAAATACTTTTTACATATTTATCAATTTTAATATATTTATTTAGTTTATTAAATGCCATGAAATCCCTATATCTACTGATATAATTGATGGCACAATTCATTGCAAAGATGGAGCAGCACAACTTTTGATAAAAACTATTTTTACCAATCTGACAAATAGGGAGTAAGTCCCTTAAATTTACATCTTTTGTCAAATTATAATTTGTCTATCTTAGAACTTTTAAGTTGATAACTGTCATGTACCTTTGAATTAGTTTTTAAATTAAATTTCATATTAAAAACAATCGAAACCTTCACTACAAAAGAAATTGTAGGGTTAACGTAGATCAGTTAATCCATTTTTGCATTATTGCTTCCTCAATAATAACCTCGTTTAATATTAAATTTGATGCTTAATTTGTATTATTTAGCTTACGAGAAAATGCAAAACTTCCCTCTTCAACTGATGCCCTGGAATTCAATGATCTGGAAAAGATGTCTCAATGGCCAATGCATGCACGTCCCACAGCTGCCAAGACAATTCATAATAATCTTTCTATTTCTGAAGTAAAGGCAGATTCTAATCTTCTGCTCAATCAACAAAAGGTAAAAGAATGTGGTCACTTTATGTATTCTGACAAAATAAGTAGATATCTAACAGGTATAATATCACATTCCTGGATTCTTCAGTGGTTGTGCATATCTATGTCATGTACATACCTTAAACTGCCATGTGATGCTTTATTGTGTCACCATTATTCATTCCTTTTACTCTCATTCTAGGCCCAACATTTTATCAACCTGCACCGAGATTTGCGTGCACAAGATCGACAGGAACATGCTGAGCGGTTTCAAATACGATCCACAGTTGGTCAGCTATGTCCACGAATTCCGCCACGTCAACCTTTTGCTTTCACTTATGCATCTTCCTGGAATTCCCCACAAGATCAAGAAAAGGAGGTTCTCTGCTCGGAACCGGAGCAACCAACAGGACCTGTAAAACAAGAGGTGTTAGTGGAAGCTCTAGGTGGGTATCAACAGTGAAAAAATAGGATAGATGCCATCATTTAATTGTAGAACTAGTACATTTGGTTCTGCTAAAGATATTTATTACGTTATTTGGAGACCCCAAATGGAACTCCAAATCTCTAGAGTTCTCTATAATTTTACTATATGAACACGTTTTGCTAAGTTATAGATTTGATTTATATAGTTTAAGATATAAGAAATCATTTTTGTGACTAAATCAATTTTTTCCATACCCATAATATTACTATTAATTACTATGATTTTGATTTTTATGAAAGTTAACAAAAGATACTAACCTGCATCTGTATATGTATTTTTCTCACGACAATCATCGTCATTTTTTACTTTTAGAACTAAATTAGGTAGGTATGCAAATTGTTGTCGTAGAGTAAAACTTATATTTTGTTGTACCTTTTCTTAATTAGCTGATTTATTTTCTTAAAAAGATTGGCCAAAAGGACTTTAAAATGGTTAGCTCTTCCAAAACAAATTCTATTTTTTAAATAAAGGAAATTAAATATGATACATTAATTAAATAATTTTTTAATATTTTAGAGCTAACAAAGTTGAAAAACTAAAGGTATAATATTAATTGTAGTTCAATAATATTCTGCTAAGTAATACACTTACCTAAGCATATTAATAATGATCTATCCATCTTTGCGTGTATATTTTCGACTTTGTGAGTTCTAAAATCTTAAAAATAATTTTATTCATATACTGAAATATATACATAGTTATTTAATAATATACTTAGAGCCAATCTGGACAAATATCATAATTAGCCATATATTTAATTTCATTTATTTCAAGAATTTTTGGGATTTGTTTTAGGAGAGCTAACCATCTTTAGGGTCTTTTTGGCCAATCTTATTTCATTTATATTTGTTTTATTCATTTATTTTAACTCAATAGTTAACTTATAGAAGAAAATATATTTTAGATGATAAAACAACCATTGACATTTCATCTATCAAATATCTTGCACCATAAATTAACAAAAACTGCAAATTTATTGTTCATTTTATAAATTTAAAATGGTATATCTCACGAACCATATATCATAAACGTAATTTTGTTGCAAACAACATTTAATTTTATTCGCTTTTTTTATACTACTAAAACGTATTACTCCTTTCTAGGCGGTTGTTAGGGTGAATCAACAAAACTAAAAAGTATTTTATTGTCTCTTGGACACTTAAAATTACATCCAAATTTGTTAATGTTTAGGGAGCATGATCGATTATGAAGAAATAAATAAAGAAGAAACAATTTTGTAAAATTAGCTAACTTTGAGGATCTATATCTCGAAAACTGCCAAACTAAATTCTATGAAATTTGGACTTGTTATTAACATAGCAAATGTCAATCTATTAACCAAATCTGGTTGTTGTAGATTTGATATGTATGAGCTATGCGAGATGTCCCAAGTTTGGCAAGGCTAGTTAGCTCATAAGCCCTAGGCCTAGATGTGTAGTTGTTGATAATGTATATTATAATAGTACTTATTGTAACCAATATGAACTGCGCATTATTTTTGAGTTAATAGAAATGTCATAGTTTGAGAGGGCAATTATTTTATTATGAATTGCTACTTTGTTTAAATTTGATTTTAATGTAGAAACTAAAGTAGTGTATATGTTGTAAAGTTAACATTTGCTTTAATTTTTTTGTGCATCCTAAGAGATTTTGTTTGGATAATTTTAGACAAACAAGCTGCTGATAATATGGTTCCGAATATTCAAGTCAAACAAATGCCAAAATATAAGAGTAGCGTTCCGATTCAGATTTAGCATCATCCTAGTCGCTGTCTTGCCTGAATACAAATTTTGTCTTCTCGACTTACAACTTGCCTTTCCATGCACCATTTACCTGCCAGAATTACCTTTCACATTGTAAATTATTTTATGTTTGGTTTATTACTTTACCATATTGGCTGTTTTGATCTCATTTAATTAGTTATCTACAACAGTATAGATTATGAACTCCTACTTACATATAGGATAAAAACAGATTCAAATACTAAGCTATTTATATAAAAGCAAAGTTTCAGTTTAATAAAGATTGTCATTAAAAATAGACATTTTGATGTTGGATTTGTACTACATTGTGATTATCCTTAAAGTATATTCTCTATTGTAATTTTTATTTATTGCCACTAATTGGATTTCGGACCAATGTCAAAAATTTAATGTTAGTCACTATGATCTTGGATAATATAATATAAAATAAAATGTACAAAAGATCAAAAATATAATGTTAATTAGATATTTCGCCAAAGGCTTTATCAATATTTAACAATGAATAAATTTAAATATCAAGTCGACAATTCAAAAAGTATATAGGTAGTCAAGACATAGATCAAGAAAAATAAAAAATAAATCAAGAAAAAAAATAAACATAAAGTAATAGAAAGTTTTTTTTTCTTGATCTATGTCTTGCTTACCTATTTTGAATTGCCGACTTGATATTTAAATTTATTCATTGTTAAATATATTGATAAAGCCTTTGGCGAAATATCTAATTAACATTATATTTTTGGTCTTTTGTACATTTTATTTTATATTAATGTCAAAAAGTCTATGTAACTTTTTTTAAATATCTGAATGAGGTCATATTTGGTACAGAAATATTATGTTGATAAAAACTAATTTTATATTTCTGTAGGTAATGATGAGAGAGTAGTTAAGTTAAAGGAGACAATGACGTGATGTTTTTTTCTGATATACTTCAAATTTGTTCTAAACGTTTTTTCAAAATATCTTGATTATATGTAGATTTTATAGTTTTATTAAATTTATAATGATAATGTCAATGGTTCTAAAGTCAGATATACAACAATTGTCTAGCATATTTTGAAGAAAATGGTTGGTCTAAACACGCGCTTTTCAGAAAGGCAATAATTATTGTGATTTTGTACAATATGTTTAATAGTGTAAACAAATACAGTGTTTAATGAAAGCGCCTGTTTTTCAGATCAACTTATATTTAGATGTCATAGTTCTAGTAGTTATACAGAATAAATTTGAAGTGAATTGACTAGTTCTTTCACCTTTAGCTTAATTCTTTCGTTATTTTTAAACACTGCTTTCCAACTTTCAGCAAAACAGTAAATCGTAATTGACTCTTTACTACTTATTGGTGATCATGTATTCATTATATCTGGTTTTACCCCTAAACTATCTCTTTTTACAATAGATACTAACATATAAGTGATTTTTTATAATTATCTTCATGAGATTATTTGTTTTTAAGTAAATAGAATATATACATATTATTCAATAAATGTTAGGTATTTATTTTGTCTGTTTAATAGAAATTTGGGTGATTTTCCTGCCTTAGGCTACTACACTGTTAAGCTAAAGGTGCCGAAAGTGATGCCAAGAAGATGCCCAAAGGTAGGTGCCCAGCTGGTACGATACTCAGACACTTCATGTGGCGAAAATTCTACTACCTGCCCTATTGCGGCAGCTTCGGCACCTACACTATATAAGAAATATACTACTAAAAGTAATATATGAAAATATACAGGTTGTCCCTAAATGATTACCCTGATGTGAATTTTTTTTAAAGTTTACTTTTGGAAAAAATATTCAATGATTAATACAAGTCATGCAGTGCATGACAGTTCAAAATTAAGTATTAAAATTATCTAACCAAT
>JAUYWI010001454.1:0-19643 GCA_034780595.1 Parotoplana pacifica
ATTTCTAGGGAAACGTGGAAGAGGAAAACCAAGAAAGGGGATGTTAGAAGAATTCAAACCAAACACCTATAGAGAATAGAAGGACCGGGCAACTAACCGAGAAGGATGGAGAAAGTGGATGCCATAGAATTGAACCTGCCTAATAACTGATTCGGCAGAACACAATATATATATATATACAGGAATAGAGGAGAAGATATTCCTGTAAATCATTTATTTATTCAAAATATTTAAATCGGAAGAAATACCAAACCAAACATAGGCGTTACTAACATCCTATTGGTACAGTCAGGTTAGAACCAGGTACCTCTGGATTGAGATTCCAGTGTCCAACCATACGACCAGCGCTCTGTACAAAAGAATAGCTTTTGTGTTGGATCTATGGTAATTTTAAATTTACAGCATGCCAGATGCTAAAACGGATTTTTAAAAAATGAACTACAATTAATTCAAATGTTTGTTATAAACTGGTCCAAATCAATAGTTTCAAAATGCCATTAGACAATTAGGTATGAATTTGGAGCTTGAATTTCTCTACTAAATATTATGTACTTGTTTGCCATACAATTATCCATTTAGAGGCTAACAAGATGTTTGAGTGAACATTTCATAATTTTGATCCCTATACCTTTCCCAGACTAACTGTTTGCTGATGAAATAACTTGAAAGTGATTAAAAAGTTCTTTATATCATAAATGTAATGTTTTGTCATAAAAGTTTAATAATATATAGTAAGTACATAATAAAATTTAAAAAAACTTACAGATGATGCTTGGGTTGTTTTCTTAGATTTCCATGGCGACTTTTTCATCTGACTTGTTTTTCCTAAATCAGCTATCAATAAATCTTGTGGTGGCCGGATATCACAAGGAGTTCCAACCTGAAAAAAATACAGAAGGGCGATAAATAGTGGTTTTAGATGCTGGACATCCTGTGGGTGTTTGACGGTACACTAACTACTAGTTTTAAACAAAATTGTTTTGATCATTGTTTTTTTTTCAAAGTAACAACCTCTACACTGTTACAATAAAATACATCAATATTTCTCGTTAAAAATACTCAGTCTCTCTGCATCTAAGAATCCTCCACTTTAGGAGGACTGGGATAGGGTAAAATCACATATCATTGTTGCCATTAATTAATTATATGTTTCATATACCTTGAATAAGTAAAATATTTCTTACTCTGTAAACAGGAAGTGAACGAAAAACTGCTCCTTGTGATTTATCTCCACTGATAGAACTTTCCAAATGATCGTTATATGCCTGATAAGTAAAACATGTTATTAATGATTTTCTATTCATAAATAAGTTTCTATAAGCTTAAAACACCTACCCTTGGCTTTGAAACAGCACGAAAAAATTTCTTTTCAAGTGAGGTTTAAATTGATTTAGTTGTGATTCTAGGAGTTCCGATATCTTTCAAAAATTGAGTTAGACTAAAAGGATCCCACATAATGTATATAACACAAAATAATATTATTTTAATATTTATGTATCGTGAACAGTCACAAATACTTACCTAATTAATATTTCGAAAAAAATGGAGCTAATTTTATAAAAAATGATTCTGGAAGCCAATAATTGATAAATTTGTAGATATAAAGGTGATGTCTTATAAGCATCAATGTCAGTAAATGTGTAGATACAAACTTTATTATACGGCTCAACAAAAATAGTAAATTATTTTAAAATTAGCTGTAAGTCTCTGTGCCAGTAAATCCTGAGAAAAAACTGAATGGTCAGAACAGAATCTGCAGCATGATGTCTGAATACCACTTAGAGATGCATATCTATGCAATACCTATCATATAAAATATCTATTTTTATGGTTTATTTGTGTTCATCTTTTTAATTAAAAACTAACTTAGAAAATAATGTCAACATTTTATTTACCTATTTTCTGAGAAACACAACGGATAATCCATATTACGAGTAGCACGTTCTTTTTGTCGAGCGGAGGTGCTTCTTTGATCTGCAATTGTTGGTTTTTCCAAGACGTCGGGAGGAAGCAGCGGGCGGCTACCTGGAGATAGTTCACGCTTGGGAACTTTAAATGATCGAGCCTGATGAAATCACAATATTAATGCAAAATTTAGATCTACTTGTTTATGCAAAATCATCTAGTACATACATTGGTAGTGCTGATAAATAGAAAAATGAGAGTTTTAATAGTCAAATGTATCCATAAATGTTTCTTTTATAAGATATGTCCAATATCATGTTAACTTTTAAAAATGTCATTGAAATTGAATGTCAAAAGTTATATTATAGTGGCTACCTGGCCAAAATAGCCGTAATAACGGCCAGCTTTCCCCCAGTAGAGACGTATGGATGCATCATGAGAAGAACTTGCAAAACTTTTTGTATGAAGTACATAACACAAGGAAACAACGCAGTTTGAATGTGCTCGCCACGTAACCAATTGCAACGGCTTCTGCACCGTCGAGGGAGAACGAAGAAAGGGGCCTACCTCGATTAAACATAAATATCCACCTACAAATTAATAATATAATCACCAAAATAGAGTTCAATAAAAACGAGAATTTCAGTACCTAATTTTTAAAAATTGGAGGCCAGACCGTAGATTAAATAAATACCATCTTCATAAAATAAGGGAAACCACAGTGTAATAATTATACAGAGGTCAGACTCACCATTTTTGAAATGAAGCAGTTGAGAAAAGTATAAAATTGGTAAGTATAAATCTCAAATATCTTTAAAAAAATTTAAGGTGTAAAATATGTAGTTATGAAAAAAAACTGCATTTTCTCCTACCTCCGTAATGTTAAAAGGTAGGAGCTCATAGATATCGTCCCTACAATCTCCAGAATGTAAACAGAGATTTCTAAATTATCGAAATTCTATGAAATTTATAGAGTCGGATCTCTGTATAATTATTACTCTGCGAGTGAAACTATTACTATTAGTAGTAGTTCACTATTCATTCACTTACCTAAATGAAATAGTACTACCTAAACTAGTTAGTAAATTTACATCATTTTTTATTAAATATGCATATTCATTCATATTTGGTTAGTATTTTTATAACTTCTTACGTGAATTTCCAACAAGAAGCAAATTATGATCTGTGTCTGCGGCAAGTGCAGTCAATGGATGGTCAGAAGGACGAAAGTCTGGCTTGATATTGGCTAACAAGGCTCCATCATCGACTCGCCAAAATCTTAAACGTCCGTCAGAATGTGCAGAAACAACTACAGATGGGTAAGTACGCATTACTCGCGGTTGTTCAACCTTTTCTTCTTGTAAAAAAGCAAATTCTTCTGGTGAGTTTTCTGATGGCGGAGTTGTAAACAGTTTGCCATTGGTATCTCTCTCTGTATGTTCAACGACATTGTTTTCCGTGATTTCTTCACTTGGTTTAATAACAGGTGATGCGCAGTTTGGATTTGAGGATCGTGTGTCAGTATGGCTCTGTTACAAAAATACAATTTAAGTAATAATAAGATATTTTTTAAAACACCAATAAAACAGTCTCTATAAAATTATACCCTCGTCTTTAACCATTGTTAGATAAGGGGTGGGGGTGGTCACCCTCCTAAATTTGCTGAAATTTGGACCTGTTCAACAAATTGTTTCATACAATTTTTTTATGGTCCGACCTTCACTCCTAAGGTCACGTGACGGCCCTCTGAAAAACGAGGTTGAACCAAAAAATTTTTTTTTTGAAAAAATCAATTCTGAAGTCAAATAACAATATAATTGATTAATATAAACACTCCATTGTTTAATATATGTATATTCGTTTATTTCTAATATTAATTTTTATGGCTAGGGTGTAACCTGAGAGCCAAAAAGTATAAATTTTTTGATTTTACACATGACCACACAAACTATTTTCTTTAAATTCCTGCATATTATGTAGTAGTACTTGCTAAACAACCGTGGAAAATTTCATTAAAAAAATATTACTCCAAAAACGTTATGATTTTTTAACGTCAAAAATTTCCCATATAAGAAAAATGGAAAATTTAATTTACTAATAAAATAGTTCACCGGAATGCCTTCATATTTGGCACGTCTATTCTTTATCTAATATGTATTAAGTATGCCAAGTCAAAAGATCATAGCTGTATCAAAAGTCAGAAATTGAGATGTACTGATTTTTTGGACCAGACCTCACCAATACATTAAATTTTTTTCTGAAATTCAATTTTAGTGCAAGCAAAATAGCTAGAAATAATCTACAAACTAAAAACAAGTGATGGTTTATAAAGCCATATGTGAAAAAAATCAATTTAAAAAAAAATTCAATTCTTGCGGACCCGTCACAGTATGGTGAGCCTCATAGATCATCGACCATAGAAGTGAAGCATCCAAGTTTCTAATATAATAATATCTCTAATGCCTTTCTAATTCTACATATCAAATTTGAGCAAGATTGAATGTTTTCTTTGGATTTTAGAGCCATTTAAGTGATTTTGGTCACCAAAAAATTGATAATCAATAATATATATATGGATCTGTGTTGCTAAGTACCTAGTGGACCTACAGAATCAAATAGGACAACTTTTAAGTTTTCATCTGATGAGGCCTCTAGCTCGATATCCATATCGATTTAAAAAACAATTTGCCAAATTTCAGCCACGCTAAGTATGAAATACTAAAGGGTGATGGGGGTGGGCACGCCACCTCTCTTATCTACAAGTATGTATGCAAAAATAGGCTTATCTACCAAGGGTTAGTAATTCTAACCTTTAGGATATTCAGAAGTAATTGTACCTATCAGTTTCTTGTGAAGGTAAACGATTTCTATGTAGGACGTGGATTTATGTAGAATTTAAAAACACTTACTATTTTGCTATAACGTTTAGAATTGTGACTACTTCGCCGATTTTTATTTTCGTTTTCTTTAGTCTCTTCATCATCACTAAAATAATCATCAATACTTACTGTCACAATAAAATAAAACAGTGAACAATTTTAGGATCACAGATATGGTTTCTAGAAGACTTTAAAAAATAGAGGAGTCTTACGGTTTCTTTACTGAGTCATCAATGTCTGATTTATGCACCAAAATCAGTATAGCGTTCACCGTGTAAATTGGTGGTGGGTCTTCACTTCTCACATGACTTGGGTCTACATAATGGTGACAATTAAAGCTAAAATTATATAAAATAGTCCAATAAAAATACTTATAAGAAACAGGAATTATTTTTATTAAAAAATTAATTAGAATTAACATACAATTTAGAACCTGTTTCTTCATTCAAGTCCCACAAGAGAACCTTGCCATCGCTGGTACCTGTAACAAGTACCCCCGTTTCTTGGTTAAAATCTTGACATCTTGTTTCATCATTTGTCAAAATGGCATCCACTTTTGTTTTTATATCTGTTTTTACTTCATTAACCTTCATTGCCAGTAAGGTGCTGTTGGTTGGCGTTGGCAAAGAAACCGGATCTGTAATTTGAGGAATAATGGGATAAACCTGAAGTTGTTCTGAGGTAGGGATGTAAGGACGAGAGAAGCTGTCAATCAATATTGATAGAAATTGTAATTCGTGTCCTGAATCACTGTCCTAGAAACAATAGAATATGATATAAATAACATGTATATACAATTCATATGTTTTAGTAAAAAAGACTAAAATATAAATAAAAAATTGAGATATAATATATCAGTCAATTTA
The DNA here is from genome assembly GCA_034780595.1 of Parotoplana pacifica. NCBI lineage: Eukaryota > Metazoa > Platyhelminthes > Proseriata > Otoplanidae > Parotoplana > Parotoplana pacifica. Next base: position 5,651 of record JAUYWI010001454.1, read on the forward strand.
CCAAATATATTTTAGGACAACTAAAAGCCTCTGAAACAATGAGACAACGTTGATTTGTCATTAGAATGTAATTTATTCCAATTATTGGTATATCAAACGCCGACGATTCACATGGTCGACTTTTAACATCCTCACCAGAACCTAGATCCCAAACTTTAATGGAACCTAAAACACAAAAATAATAGGAATAAATATAGAATAAGGAATAGAAAGTAGTATACATAGGTAGTAGAAAAGTCCTTTCGAAATGCTATCAACTATAGTCTAAAAAACGCAACAGCGACAGAAATTGGTTCAAACATAGAAGTTTAAGTTAGTTTGAAAAGAAGCAAGATATTGAATCTCAAAGAGTAGATTAGCATTTTCTGAGCAAATCTGGGAAGAGTCTGTCTGGTGTCTGGATCTAGACAAATGAAATCTATTCCATTTGAGGTTGGACAACTATAGTCCCTTTCTATTTAGAACAAAACAGCTGCTAGAGTCCGGTTATACACCTGCGCTCTCAATCCTGGTAGCCAGATCTTGGACAGCAAAATGAAATTCTCAGTAAAAGTAAACAAAAACCACAAAATGCCTACTTTTATCTTGAAGGCACATTATAAAACAAAATTTACCATCGATAGCTCCGGTAGCTAACCGAAAACCTTTGTCCTCTAGGCTAGAAGCAGTGATCTCTACTCCAATTCCATGCGGTTCACTAATACTTGAAATCAGTTTTCCATTTTCTACTTCCCACATTTTAATGACAGATTCAGAGCAAATGGAGATAAGATGATTATGCGCTCTATTGGAAATAATCTGAACTATCTGTCTGTCATGGGATTGTGGCGTCAGCATCGTATCTTGGACTGATCTAGTTAGAGGCCAAGATTCAATCACACTAGATCCTATAACGAAATAAGCAATATTAGAGTATCCAAATACTACTACCATTTACAATGTGCAGTCTATTGAAGATTTTATGATCCATTAATTATTGAAAATCATATTAACAATGAATTAAACTAGAAAACGGTTTCACATTAAAAGTTCCAGTGATCATACCAGTGATAAGGCGATCATTTAAGTGATCAAACCCAATTGAAAATATACGTCGTTCACCAGGACGTTCATCGGAATCAGAAAATATCTGGAATATACAAGAAACAAGTTTTACATATAATATACCTACTAAATAGAAGATGTTCATAATCTACAGTGGAACATGGGGGATGCCCTGTGGACTTTATAAAAAAATGATCAAATTTCATGGTGGCATTTCATAGATCTAGATACAATAGACTGGTTTATCTTCAGTGTGTTTTTATAAATGTTTGTGAAACTCCCATGGAACCATTTGAGCTACGCAAAGATATTTAACATCTTTGGTGCTACCTTTTTGCTAGAATTATTAGTATTTTTACAAATTTTTAAAATAAAGAAAATTAAGATGTCATCTGTCTTATTCCTGAGAGACTTTGGTTTGTGACACATTTTGTTAAACTTTCCCTTAAAAACGAATGTTTTTGATCGGGACTGTAGGAACAGGGTGACTTCGATGTATGACTACATTGCTTATTAGCTAGTTTCTAAATTTTGTTTGATTCTTTTCATATGTATTGCCTACAGATTAATTGTTTTAGCTATCCCATAACCTAATTCTTCTAAAATCTATGGAGCTGCCATTTTGAAACAATAGACTAACATAAATTATTCATTAATCATAAAAGCAGTGAATGTACGTATTTTTATTTTTAAACATTATTCCTAGCGACAAAAGAGTAGGTAGGTATTCTGTTCTCTTACTTGAAGACACACCAAGTTCTGTAGGTCCCAAACGCGAAATATTCGGGCCGTAGAAAGACTTATTATGTGTTGATCGGCTTCATTGCTCACAATCTGACAAATTGTAAACAGATGGCCGACTAGTTTCCCGGTAGGCCGCGTCCAGATATGTGGGTGCCATACGCGTAGAATTTTGTCCACACCGCCAGTCACAATGACATTGGCTCGTAAGCAATATGTGAATGAGTTAACTCCCTTTAGCACCGTTACTGGACGAATATCGCTAAAATTGATCGATGATTGTTTCATTAAATATTAGGACTTGTTCAAAGCATTCAGTTTACCACAGTTTAATTTTTCTTTTCCATATATTACTAATTTCCGCCCTCTAGAGGAAAGGTTCATTGACACCAGTCAAATTATTTTTCAGCAAATCATAGAATATATATAAGAAACAGCCTAATGTCAGAAATTAATACAGAAACATTTCAGTAGCTACATAATATATTTTATTAAAGTTAGATCACTGTTCAGTAAAACGCAGGGCTGACAAAACCACATCGTTTCCTCGTTTAGTATAAATACCTACCTAATTTTTGCAATAATAGAATAATACATATTAGTTACTTTTTAAAATAAATAACAGAAACCTTTAATTGAATATCTATACGTAATGCAATTAAATTTAGGTACATCAAGCTGGCGGTGTGTACATTCAAGACCTTAATTACTCTACCAATTTTATAACCATCAAATTATACAATCAACTGCAGCTACTCATCATGGGTACCTATACAGAAGACCACGATTAACAACGATAATTAATTAGAAAATTTTCTTGTCTGGAGCAATAAAGAGTAGGTAGATACCTGTGACACACTAACTTACCCTCCGTCCCAAATACGCTCAACTGGTTCCAAGCAGAAGGCAAACTATTGACTTGGAGAACAGGATCCTATGCATTTGAGGTCAGGCAGGTATTCTACTTGGGTCACCCAATCGTCATGGAAACGGCGACGTATAACAGGTCTAAAACATCAGAAAGATATTAATTATTGATGATGTTTAAAGAAATAAATCAGTGAAACTCCGTTGGATATAGGATTCTCTGTCAAAACGTACTATAGGTACGTGTGTAATTTATTCTTTTGTACCTTTGTACTTAGAGTTCATTATTAAATAAAAATATCAAGAACGGATAGAATAAAAATATGAAAAATTTGATAAAACAATTTATAACCGTACAGGGTGTCCCAAAATATTCGCACAAATATAATAAATATAATAAATTTCATACGGTATATGATAAATAACAATACCAGAATTACAATTCGAATTGACAATCAGTTTGTTCAAGTTAGAGAAACTGTTCGAATTTACCACCATCTTGTTTAGAATTCTCAATAATTTGTATGCGGTACAATATTCTTTAGATTCCCTATTGTGCGTAATTTTGGGACACCCTGTATAAAAAATGCTAATCTATTTAAGCACAATTTGTATTGCATTATGTTAAACAGGTAGAGGCATATTTATCCTATGTCACCTTAAAGGCCTCCAATGGCACCCAAAATGATATTTAATAAACAAAGTTCGACATGATACAGCCTACTGAGGGGCCAAGTGCCCCTATGGGATGGGAATATCGATATTTAAACCCAATGACCGAGCTAAATGGTTGTCACTATCCGGATAAGGTGTTGTACACCCTGTGACGACCGGATGAGGATACTGACTACTTATAAAGCATCTTGCTGAATGCACACAGTACATTCGATTACAACAAAAAGAGCTCCATATAACATTTTGCAAAAAAGATGTGATAAGTTGATAGAAGAAGAAGAAGAAGAAGAAGAAGAAGAAGAAGAAGAAGAAGAAGAAGAAGAAGAAGAAGGTATGGACTATGAATTAATTTTAACAAATAAAACCATACGCTCCATGGTAGTAGCCAGAAAAACATGATAACCATATAGCTGCAATTAATTCTTTGTATAATAAACCATAAAAATGATGGTCTGATATTATTTACATCTTTGAATTAAATGTTTAATCAAACATTACTCTGTAAGTTCACTTGGATCAATAGTGAAACTGAGTACTGCCGTCCTTTTAATGCCCTTTGGTTGTCTGGGAGTTAGGTCCTTGTTATTGACACGTACGAAGTTTAGATATCCTTCGTTGTCCCCAAATACTAGTGTATCATCAAGAGAACTGGAACTAAATGGCACCCAGGTCACACAGAGTGGTGCATGTGAGAAAGGTTTTAAGTTAAAAATGGACTGAAATAATAAAATAAATTAGTGGTAGTATTTTCTTCTTCATCTCCTGTAAATAGCAGGTAAATGGTAACTATAAAATAAGTCTGTAGAAAATTAACAAAAAGTACTCAGTACAGTAGATTCTTTTTACTTTTAATAATTCTTACTTGTTGTTTTCCAGTAGCTCTATGGTCAAAGAAATGTATACTACGTTCTGTACACGCTACAAATCGTCGTAAAACGCTCATATAGGTAATTGCAGTGGACCAGGAAGCTTCCTAAAAAATATATAAATATCTTAAAAGTGTATACAGATCTAATCAGTAAACTATGCTTATGTATACTTATAGTAAATTTCATATTAGTTGGTTCACATTTAAATGCAAAGTATGTTTTACTTTTAGTACTTGAATTTACACAATAATTTCGTCCTTTCATTTAAATAATCTTTAGTTGGATCAAAAGTATGTTTTACCAAAGATTTTAACTAATTCAGATACTTTAACCAAAATTAAACTTAGCCGAAAACTTACGTTTAATTCTTTGCAGCTACTCAGTTTTAATTTATTATTCCATACCGTAATGACGCCCTTTTGAGAAATGGCAACAACTGAATCTATTGAAGGAATAATCTTTAAGCACTGAATTGTGTCACGTCGCCGCTTATCCCCTTTATAAATAAATAGATCAAATAGTTATTTCATGATCATTTAATTTGTTTTGAACAATACCAATAATTACCTGCTGCCTCTCCCATTGTAAACTTCATATTTGTTGCAAAAATGGAATTATGATCAATAACAATTACATTTGATGACATTGATGGATCATTCTCTTTTTTTTCTGTTTGAAGATAGCCAAAAATCTAAAAAATCAGAAAATTAAATTTTTATTCAAATGACAACGTTAAATGAATTCAAAATTTTCCCAACCTCAGTCCAATCGATAATAGCATCTGGATTAGTGGTTAATTTTCTGTATATTGGTTTAATATCTTGACTGCGAATTTCATTTCCAAACAAAGATCTGATAGCTGTGCACAACTGATCAAAATGCAGGTTTTCTAAAATACCCAAAATAGAATAAATATTTAAAAAAATATTAGTAAATATGAACCCACCTTATATAGCAGTGAGAACGAAATAAAGCAATAGAAATTTATATTTGTCCGACAATTATTGAACAAGTTATTAAAACTTTCATGAATATTTGGATCCCCTTATTTTTTAAAGTATCATAATACGATTGTCTGTGGTATCGCTATTTCGTAACAAATTATAAGAATTAGGTAATAGTTTTATGAACAAGAACAAAAAACTAAAATAATTGCTAATTAATTTTAATTGTTGTCCTCTCTCTTTTTCTCTCTTTCTCTCACCACACACATACACTCTTTTATGTATTAATTAGAGGTAATACGCGTTCACTATCAAGTTCCGTTAATGCTTGAAATACATACAATATGCTTCAAAAATACGCTTCATTTCCAAAACGTCACTAACATTTAAATCGCAATGATCCAGTTGAAAAGCATAACATTAATTTTTGTTTTGAAGATAATAATAATTATAAAATAATAGGTAGGTACCTAGTCTAAATGTAAGAATCGTGTAATATCTTTTAAAATAAAATCAATATGGTTTCTACCTACATAATAGTGATAATTTAAAATAATACCTAATAACATAATAACAATAAATCATAGAGACTATTTTAATGGATTAAAAGATATCAACATTTAGAAAATTAAAATAGAAACAACACTATGAGAGAAATAAATACCATATATGTCTCTCCACATACATGAAATACAGATACATATTTTGTTCACTAAATCTCTGAACTACATGGTCCTGTACCTTGACCTTTGAATTAGGGTTAGAAAATATTTTATTTGTACTTCGTTATTTCTTAAATATAAAATCATTTAATTAGTAATCCAACGCCAAACAGCCCGCAATATCACTACCTGTACCAGAAGTACCCCAACTGATGGTCTTCTCCTTGAAAGTGGTCTCATCCCTATGGCTACAAGAGGGAAAATCATGGCCTCTAACTTGTATGAAAAGTCCGTTCGCATGCTAATTACTCACCCTAACAACCAACTAGCTAGTTAAGCTACCGACCAAAGACTCAAATCAATCCATACGTAGCGCCACAAATCTCAATAATTGAGCCAAGCCATCGGTTTGAACATCTATCCAGAGAAAACCTATGGCTTACACCACCTTTTCCTCCGTGGCATAACAGCAGTCGGATTGTCTTCAACTTTGAGGTTGGCAGTGTTCCCAGAAGTGCACTTGTTCATGAAAGGCTCAATGCAGCGGCAGCAACCTCAGCTAGACTCTCATCCCTTCTTATCTGTGTCTGGACTGATGAGAGTGTCAATAATGGTGTGAATGCGGGTGGTGGTATTCTGCTCCAATGGACAGACCGTGAAGACATGGAAATCACAGTCCCAGCTGATGCCTTTGGTTGATCCTACAATGCGAATCAGCTGCACTCACAATTCCTCGATATCAGCCTCACAAACAACACAGAAAACTCAGACACACCACATAGCCGCTCTGCCCTTTAACTCTTGCAGAATTAGCCTGGTCCAAATGACAATCCGAGCATCTCCAAGGCTAGAAAACATCTCAACATTAATAATAAGGTCATCATCCACCAAGTTTGGGTCCCTAGCCATGCCGGTAGATAAAGTCGCCAAAGCTGCACGCCCATCCCTTTGACACTGGCAAAGCCCTACTGACCGCACATCACGGCAAACAATGGAAGGAAATCGTCAAGGAAATCGTCTATCACACTGTCACGGGAGGCATTCCGAACTTTCCAAAGCAGATCGAATAATTATCAGCCAACTCCGCACTGGTCACAGCCCCATCGGCAAAGCAGACTCAGGTATCTGCACACGCTGGCACAGTTCCCCGGACACTGCTGAACACATCCACCTCCGCTGTCCCGCTCTTGACCACCACAGACAGAGCACTCTTAGCATCATGCCACTAATCCAGATTCAGAACTCCAACCCGATCAAGGTGGTGAAGTTCCTGCGAGCGTCTGGCCTTCTAGAGCAGAGCAACAGAAATCGGGATCGATCCGCAGCCCGCAAGCCAGAAGAAGAAGAGTAGATAATAATGATAAAGTTATTTATGTTTTAACTATTAATTCAAAAATGATATTCTACACTTATTATTAACAAATAAAAAAATAAAACAAACGAAATAAATTTTCTCCAATGATGATACTGTATTGCTATTAAGTATCGAGTGCAAGCATTTAACTTGAAACTTGAAGTCAAACTTAAAATCTCATCTCTTACTTGAACATAAATTTGAGCTTAAACTGAAATTCAGCTTGAGGAAAATTTATTTCTTTATATTTAATGCTTCAACTTGCACAAAAAATACCAACAGAACAGAATATAGACCATGATTTTAAAACACAACATGCTAAACTATAATCAATAAAAAATACGCATAGAAGCTTTACGATTAGAGAAAAGACGTTAAATCTTACCTGCAATCAAATGACGTCTTTCTTCTGGTGTAGCCTCAGCATCTTGAAGTGTCAATTCATGTAGCATCGACACAAATTCATTAATTTTTTCCTGAAAACTTCCTGCTGTATAAGGTCGTGATAAAGTTTTTAGAAGTGGTTCAGTATCTGCTGGAATTTCTGTTGTAGTAGACATGATGATGACGATGTTTAACAAAGTAAATCCGTTTATAGCATTTCACTCAAAATTGAAACACATTTTCTTGGTGCAAAAATTCTATCATTGTTTACCACAGTGCAGTCTGTCAGAGACCAATTTCTGCGGAAGAAAACAGCAGATCTGGAAAAAAGGATGTTTGGGGGAGTGAGATCCGATCACGGTTAGATATCTATTGAGGAGAAACAGTTAGAAGTGCAATAATGTCGGTAGACACGGTCGCCAAGGTAGGAATACCCACTGGCTGCTATTAAATACTTGTTTAGTTCAGTCAACCAGTGGCATAGCTAGCTACCTTCAGCCATTTCTCTATATTGAACAATAAACAAGGTAAAGACAAAAAGGTTTCTTAAGTATATCGAGAGGGTATTGGCGTGCTATAGTACACAAAAGTTATCTGCTATACAACAAATTAATTAGACGTAGACAATGATTCCATTATAAACGTACTGGGATACCAAAAAATCTAGCCATTTAATTATAGCCAGAAGTGGCTATAATGGAACGAAACATTATAATCAAGTAAAAGTTGCACGATGTGGAGACATTTATGTGTACAATGACATAATGTCAAAATCAATTTAGTGATGTTAGAATAGATGATAAAACTTAGGGGATCAACATGTTTATTTTAAAACTTCATTGCAAAAAAAGATAATTTAATTCTAATCGGAGACTGGAATGCAGTCGTCAGAGAAGGACGGAGGCGGTAAAGAAATCAGAGCTTTGGATTGGATACAAGAAACACAAGAGGACAACCACTCGTGGATTTCTACATGCAACATCAATTAGTAGTGACAAATACAATTTTCCAACAAGATAAGAGAAGACGATACACACGGAAGAGCCCTGGAGACATTTAATATCAAATTGACTACACCACAGTCCTTCAAAGATACAGAAATAGCGTAAAGAAATCATGCAACTACCCTGAAGCTGACATCAACACTGATCTCTCTAAAATTTAAAGAACAACATTATCAGTGAACAATTTATAACTCAAATAGACGAACACCTGACAAGATAAAACTTGAACGACAAATGAAATGCAAGGAAACAAATGATATTAGAAATAGCAAAAATAATCATTGGATACAAAAAGAAGATCCACCCAAAAAAAAACCATGGATAAAGGATGGGATGATTACTAAAATGGCGGAATGTAAAAATGGAAGAACATCATAATGAGAATGAACGGAAAAACTACAGAAGACTAAATAATGAACTGAGAAGAGAACCACATGAACCACTCGATAATTGGTGGCGAAAATACTTTCCAGGACATTCATGACATGGAAATTAAAGGAAGAACGGACTTTAATGTATCATAAAATCAAGGAATGCACAGAATTCAAAATGCCATTATTCAAAACAGGGAAGGAAAGTTACTCATAAAGGATACTCTAATTAGAAATCGATGGAAAGAATACAATGATGATCTCTACTATAAGACAGGAACTAGACAAAGAACTACATCAATCCTCCGCAGAGAGATAGAAGAAAAATGAAATATGAAAAAAAAATAAAAGCGAAGGAACGGATAACATACCATCTTAATTACTGCACTTGAATTAACTGCATTACACGGCTTACGGAAATTTGAAATGACAAATAGACAATGACTCCAAAGGCACATCAATCCTCCGCAGAGAGATAGAAGAAGCCGTTCAGTATATAAAAAAGCGAAGGAACGGACAACATACCATCTGAATTACTGAAGGCACTTGAACCAACTGCATTACACGGCTTACGGAAATTTGGAACATGGCCAAATTATTTCTACAAATCAATTATAATAACAATAAAACAATCGAAAATGTAATTTGATGTTTGAGTGAATAAATTAGTTCTAAAATAGGTTGATAACAAGAAAACCAATCAACAATATGTTGTTAGTATATATTTTCAAAAATGTACTCCATTGTAAAACTAAGTAAGTAAACAATCACAAAAATATAATTTATAGTTATACTGTAGGTAGGTATATGTAAATCCATTAGCAAAAATATTTAATGTTATAATATTAAGTGATCATGCAGTCTTATACGATAAACGATTTCAAAGAACTGTTTGTAAATTGAACAATTTAGTAGCAGTTAATGTTTGATTTAAAGAAAAATGGTAATTATAGCGATTGGTTGATCTTTAATTTATCGTAGGCAGTGCTTTGAAATAATATACATATATTAAAGAACCTTCTCCATTGTAATGATAGAAGTATTACAAAACTATATCCTTTATTAAAAATAAAATATTGTAAAGAATCAACCCCAAAGAAAATTGACGTAAAATTACAAGAAAAAAAATATCAATGATTTCCCAGAAAAAATGATTTTAAATATTTGGAAAATTACTGTTAAATCCGACTCCTATTATAATAAAAGCGATTTCTTTGAGGCTGCTACTTTCCAAAATTAAATCTGTAATTCAAAATCCATAATTAGTAAGTGATCACTTTTTAACAGATGTGTATATTCGTCCAATAAAATGTAAGAACGATATGTACTTCAATCATGAATATTTTTTATTAATACTTCTTATAGCAGCCCGGACAGTGAGATCATATACAAGTTCAATGACCTCCACAATAGTTAAAATGGATATGCCAAGCCAAAGTCCCAATTGTCCACCAAGGTCCGATAACATATCTGAAAATTCATAACCAGGACTGGTTCTAATGTAAAGTATCTCAAGGCTTTCAAAGTAAATACTGACACGCAAATAGTTATTTCGGACCCAGTCTTCTGATATAGCAGTAGTTGATTTACCCAGAGATTTGTGCTTTTTAATTATTTGAGGTTTCAAAGTTGCTTCATAAAACGGGGTTGCTGGCCAACGTCCAAATGAAAAGGTGGGCTCATATTTGAAATGTAAACAATCTCTGGGACATTTCTTTTTGCAATACAAATGACCCGTCTCCTTACGAATCTGATTGACACAACTCATCAACGGTGATTTCTTATGTTGAGCTGTGACATCACACACAGGCAGTTTACTTATTTTAGCATCCGTCTGATTAATATTGATCAACATAGAATCTGTGTTCAGATATGGATAGATGCATCGACACTGTCGAATTATTTGAATCTGAAGGCAAGTTGAGTAACAAGATCGAAAACTATACTGCAAATTTGGCAATAAGTCGCTATAAGCATCAACTAATTGATTTTCTTGTTTAGTTATATTCTTACATCTACCATAAGGTGGTCCTACATGCTCTCTTATGATCATATTAAGACCAATTTTGGTATCAAATCCTGGACTTAAACTGTAGCCTTCAGCATCTGGAAAGGGCATCATCTTCTGATCATGAATCACAAGTCGAACTCCAACTGTTTCGGTCAATGTGGGTAGATAGTCTGTATCGTTTATCGACAGGACAATATCTAATCCAACACCAGGACCTGTCCCTTCAACGGAATGGATTTGTTTCCTTCCGGGATTAAACGTGTAACAATTACCATATTTAGGATTGACAAACTGAGCGAACTTTGCTGGCGAAACGGCATTTCCATCAAAGGTTACTTCATGTATGAAATCTTCACGTTGTTTACCCAGTTCTTTCCTGTCTTTTCTATCTAATTGGGAGTAAATGCGTTTAAATTCACTTTGTAATTGAGAGCGATTGGGAGGTGTACCAATAGGTGACTGAACTACTGGAGGAATGTCTATAGGCTTTGATTTTGTCAAAAATTTATCCTTAGATTTTGGATATTGTTGGCTGTTCATTTTAGCCATTCTTTTCTTTATCCTCATTGGATTGATCGTATACCGCCTAAACCCTGTGATTTGAATAATTTTTCTACTGAATGATTTATTCCAATCAAAATCTGTGGGCTTAGGTTTAAAGGTTCCTGTATATGGACCCCAAGTAATCCTATTAGTTTGCTTATCAGCTGAACCTGAAGTAACTGTATTAACGTTTTCAGTTGGAGGATTGGTTTGAAAATGGGTAAATTGATTAGTAGCCTTAGCATTTTCGTTAGTAAGTGTATTAATGTTCGCATTTGTAGGTGTATTAGTATATGCATTAGTATTTGCATTTGTAGGTTCCATAGTTACTTTTTGTGATACCATAGTTACGTTTTTAGGTGACATAGTTCCATAAGTAGCAACGACCGTTTCGTTAGTAGGTGACATAGTTGCATTAGTAGGTGCCATAGTTGCATTAGTAGGTGGCATAGTTGCATTAGTAGGTGCTATAGTTGCATTAGTAGGTGCTATAGTTGCATTAGTAGGTGCCATAGTTGCATTAGTAGGTGCTATAGTTGCATTAGTAGGCGCTATAGTTGCATTAGTAGGTGCTATAGTTGCATTAGTAGGTGCTATAGTTGCATTAGTAGGTGGCATAGTTGCATTAGTAGGTGCTTTAGTTGCATTAGTAGGCGCTATAGTTGCATTAGTAGGCGCTATAGTTGCATTTGTAGATAGCATGGTTGTGTTACTAAGTGAAATAGTTGGTTTAATAGTAAGCAAGTTCATTCCTGTATTTTCGATTATCAAGTCTTTACCCAAAACAGTTTCAAATTTTTCTTTTAGTCCCTTAACATCTGATTTGATAAGTTGACGACGTGAAATAATGTTCATGTCACAGAAGGTTACTGCTGGAAAATTAATTTCTTGCAAATTTATGCGATGTACTTCTGTTTTGGTTGGATAACTATAAAATTTGACAATCATGTAGAAAAGTTGCGATACAAGAAAGGAGAGTGCGAGAATAGTAAGTAAAAGCCATATGCCCTTCTTAACTGAACTGGATCGATTTATAAGATGAGGAAGACCATGAATATTTGTTGATGAGATCCACTCAATAAGTGATTCTAAAAATAGAATAATAACCAGAAATAAATTTTAATCCTTCTATTAATACCTACATTTTATTTGTTGAAAGCTATCTAAAGAAATTTAAAAAAAACGTTAGTTAATAAAATAAGTATTGGTGCTATCGAACGAATTATGCAAAAGCATAGAAATACCAAATACCGTTGATGTTCTAAGTCATTAAAAAGTTAATAGGAAAAGAAGAAGAAACGAAAATGCGTTGAATTGACATAGCATCAGTACTAATGTGCAATACTGCTCTTAATGCCTAAACCATGTAGAATATTTCAAATAAAAATATTGATCTAAAGGTTACCCCCGAAGGCCCTATGAATATAGCCTTGTTCCCAAATGGGAAAATATAAATTTTACAATCATTTGAAATTGTTAAGCCAATTATTGACATTGGAACATTACAGAGACTTCATTGTTTGACATGTAGAACGGATTTTCAAAAATATTTATTTTGTCCATATGGTGCAATCTGAGAGCCAAGTCCAATTTTTATTCATTTATCTTTCTATTTAAAAAAGGTGTATAGATTTTTCTAAAATTTCACTGGTTTGTGTAGTAGTACCTGCACATTAACTGTAGAAATAATGAAAATGTTCGTGTCAAAAATGGACCATATATGAAAATCCTATATTTAGATAGAAAAAACTGGAAAATTTAAATTCTTAATGAATATGAATAGTTCACTAGAATGCCCTCATATTTGGCACATCTGTTCTTCATCTAAAATGTTATAAGTGTGTCTAGTAAAATCTTCATAGCTTTATCCAAAGTCATAAATTGAGGTCCACTGCTTTTGGCAGGCATGTTAAAAATCATTGTTCTAAAATCAAATGATTGTCAATGAATTCATTTTAAAACCACTAAAATGATTAGAAACTAATTAATAAATCATTTTAAATGATTTACATCCATTTAATTATGATAAAGTTCACTTGTGAAAAAATCATTTTTGCTGCCCTGTATGATGGTCCTCATAGACTAGCAACCAATTTCTAATACCTTCCTACTTTTAAATCTCAAATTTTATCAAGATGTGATGCTTCGTTTGTATTTTAGAGTGATTTTGGTAACTATGGCCAAAAAAAGAATATTTTATATATTGTTGTATAAACCACACCCCTAGTTTTGAATTCTATCAAGCTATGCGCGTTTGAAGATGTTATTCATGATTTCTTTTAATTTAACATTCTAAATTTTCCCGTAACTTAGATGCAGTGCCAAATGTAATATAATATACATTTTATATTTATCAATGGATTTCAATAGATTTATATACTTGTTGATCGATAAAATCACTTTGTTAAATAGAAAAATTGTGTTCTCACAAACGCACATTCATTTCGATATCTAAACCTACGGTAGTAGGTTGTTAGCTCATGCGGCAACCTACATACAGTAAGGTATATTAGGATATGACAAG